>OZ030395.1:27849226-27907726 GCA_964023965.1 Melinopterus prodromus
GTGTCTGTGTGTCTGTGTGTCTGTGTGTCTGTGTGTCTGTGTGTCTGTGTGTCTGTGTGTCTGTGTGTCTGTGTGTCTGTGTGTCTGTGTGTCTGTGTGTCTGTGTGTCTGTGTGTCTGTGTGTCTGTGTGTCTGTGTGTCTGTGTGTCTGTGTGTCTGTGTGTCTGTGTGTCTGTGTGTCTGTGTGTCTGTGTGTCTGTGTGTCTGTGTGTCTGTGTGTCTGTGTGTCTGTGTGTCTGTGTGTCTGTGTGTCTGTGTGTCTGTGTGTCTGTGTGTCTGTGTGTCTGTGTGTCTGTGTGTCTGTGTGTCTGTGTGTCTGTGTGTCTGTGTGTCTGTGTGTCTGTGTGTCTGTGTGTCTGTGTGTCTGTGTGTCTGTGTGTCTGTGTGTCTGTGTGTCTGTGTGTCTGTGTGTCTGTGTGTCTGTGTGTCTGTGTGTCTGTGTGTCTGTGTGTCTGTGTGTCTGTGTGTCTGTGTGTCTGTGTGTCTGTGTGTCTGTGTGTCTGTGTGTCTGTGTGTCTGTGTGTCTGTGTGTCTGTGTGTCTGTGTGTCTGTGTGTCTGTGTGTCTGTGTGTCTGTGTGTCTGTGTGTCTGTGTGTCTGTGTGTCTGTGTGTCTGTGTGTCTGTGTGTCTGTGTGTCTGTGTGTCTGTGTGTCTGTGTGTCTGTGTGTCTGTGTGTCTGTGTGTCTGTGTGTCTGTGTGTCTGTGTGTCTGTGTGTCTGTGTGTCTGTGTGTCTGTGTGTCTGTGTGTCTGTGTGTCTGTGTGTCTGTGTGTCTGTGTGTCTGTGTGTCTGTGTGTCTGTGTGTCTGTGTGTCTGTGTGTCTGTGTGTCTGTGTGTCTGTGTGTCTGTGTGTCTGTGTGTCTGTGTGTCTGTGTGTCTGTGTGTCTGTGTCTGTGTGTCTGTGTGTCTGTGTGTCTGTGTGTCTGTGTGTCTGTGTGTCTGTGTGTCTGTGTGTCTGTGTGTCTGTGTGTCTGTGTGTCTGTGTGTCTGTGTGTCTGTGTGTCTGTGTGTCTGTGTGTCTGTGTGTCTGTGTGTCTGTGTGTCTGTGTGTCTGTGTGTCTGTGTGTCTGTGTGTCTGTGTGTCTGTGTGTCTGTGTGTCTGTGTGTCTGTGTGTCTGTGTGTCTGTGTGTCTGTGTGTCTGTGTGTCTGTGTGTCTGTGTGTCTGTGTGTCTGTGTGTCTGTGTGTCTGTGTGTCTGTGTGTCTGTGTGTCTGTGTGTCTGTGTGTCTGTGTGTCTGTGTGTCTGTGTGTCTGTGTGTCTGTGTGTCTGTGTGTCTGTGTGTCTGTGTGTCTGTGTGTCTGTGTGTCTGTGTGTCTGTGTGTCTGTGTGTCTGTGTGTCTGTGTGTCTGTGTGTCTGTGTGTCTGTGTGTCTGTGTGTCTGTGTGTCTGTGTGTCTGTGTGTCTGTGTGTCTGTGTGTCTGTGTGTCTGTGTGTCTGTGTGTCTGTGTGTCTGTGTGTCTGTGTGTCTGTGTGTCTGTGTGTCTGTGTGTCTGTGTGTCTGTGTGTCTGTGTGTCTGTGTGTCTGTGTGTCTGTGTGTCTGTGTGTCTGTGTGTCTGTGTGTCTGTGTGTCTGTGTGTCTGTGTGTCTGTGTGTCTGTGTGTCTGTGTGTCTGTGTGTCTGTGTGTCTGTGTGTCTGTGTGTCTGTGTGTCTGTGTGTCTGTGTGTCTGTGTGTCTGTGTGTCTGTGTGTCTGTGTGTCTGTGTGTCTGTGTGTCTGTGTGTCTGTGTGTCTGTGTGTCTGTGTGTCTGTGTGTCTGTGTGTCTGTGTGTCTGTGTGTCTGTGTGTCTGTGTGTCTGTGTGTCTGTGTGTCTGTGTGTCTGTGTGTCTGTGTGTCTGTGTGTCTGTGTGTCTGTGTGTCTGTGTGTCTGTGTGTCTGTGTGTCTGTGTGTCTGTGTGTCTGTGTGTCTGTGTGTCTGTGTGTCTGTGTGTCTGTGTGTCTGTGTGTCTGTGTGTCTGTGTGTCTGTGTGTCTGTGTGTCTGTGTGTCTGTGTGTCTGTGTGTCTGTGTGTCTGTGTGTCTGTGTGTCTGTGTGTCTGTGTGTCTGTGTGTCTGTGTGTCTGTGTGTCTGTGTGTCTGTGTGTCTGTGTGTCTGTGTGTCTGTGTGTCTGTGTGTCTGTGTGTCTGTGTGTCTGTGTGTCTGTGTGTCTGTGTGTCTGTGTGTCTGTGTGTCTGTGTGTCTGTGTGTCTGTGTGTCTGTGTGTCTGTGTGTCTGTGTGTCTGTGTGTCTGTGTGTCTGTGTGTCTGTGTGTCTGTGTGTCTGTGTGTCTGTGTGTCTGTGTGTCTGTGTGTCTGTGTGTCTGTGTGTCTGTGTGTCTGTGTGTCTGTGTGTCTGTGTGTCTGTGTGTCTGTGTGTCTGTGTGTCTGTGTGTCTGTGTGTCTGTGTGTCTGTGTGTCTGTGTGTCTGTGTGTCTGTGTGTCTGTGTGTCTGTGTGTCTGTGTGTCTGTGTGTCTGTGTGTCTGTGTGTCTGTGTGTCTGTGTGTCTGTGTGTCTGTGTGTCTGTGTGTCTGTGTGTCTGTGTGTCTGTGTGTCTGTGTGTCTGTGTGTCTGTGTGTCTGTGTGTCTGTGTGTCTGTGTGTCTGTGTGTCTGTGTGTCTGTGTGTCTGTGTGTCTGTGTGTCTGTGTGTCTGTGTGTCTGTGTGTCTGTGTGTGTGTGTGTGTGTGTGTGTGTGTGTGTGTGTGTGTGTGTGTGTGTGTGTGTGTGTGTGTGTGTGTGTGTGTACCCAATTTTTGTTAATTCATTTCCGGAGAAACTACTAAAGGTATCGGCACGGAACTTCATATTTAGAAGTTTCATGACCAAACTTAGAGTTGAAAAGCTTTTGGTTCAAAAGGGTCCAAAGGAACTGGGTGTTTACTCTAAGTCTTTTTCAAGGATTTTAGAAATGAGCCGCCATTTCTGTAATTTCGTCAAAATAGTTAAATAATAAATTAAAGCAGAGGAAATTTTGAATAATTTATGCCTATGACATTTTTTGGTAAAATTAATAGTTTAGCTGCAAGAGCAAATTCTATTTGATCGAGATCGGTCGCATATGCATTGATTTAATACTATATAGTGACCCAGGATTTGAAAAAATGGCTTGACAAGCCTCATAGATGGCGCCAGTGGTACTATATCAACGATAAATGTGTCGAAATTAATTTTTGGTGTGACCTTGTCGGTGGAATATACGATGTGCTTTCCCCGAAGCGTATACCGTATACCAAGTCATGTGATGCACTTATCGATCGTAAACATTTGTTTTCTCCGTCTTTCAAGAACGCACGTTCTCTCTATTATTTTTCGGTTGTGGTGTATTTTATTTTAGAAGTCCTTCAGTCAGTATCGGCCGGCCAGGATTTTTGAAATTGGCGCGTATTCCTAGCGGAAACACAAATAGATATTGAAAACTATTGATTGAAACTAATAAGCTTGCTTGTGTGTCATTACACCTCACACCACTTGGTGTAAGTGAAAATTAGAAATTCTTCATACTTTTTGTGGAAATACAAATCTACAAATCCGATATGTACCTTACAAATGTTTACAATTATTGTTAAAGATGATAATTATGGCTAACGATAGATTATTCACTCCGGTGAGTACACTGTAGCAACTTCTAAGTAATTGGCCGATAAATTAATATACCAGTGGTGCAATTGTTCTGATAAAATAACATAGAATGCCTGTATTTTTTGTGCTTTGTACGTATTGTACAAATTGTACGTAATTTACATTTTAAAGACACCTTGTTGATAATATGCAGAGAATAATATGTACTATTGTGAGCATAAAAAATGGGGAAACTAAAATTTGTACCAATTAAACTGGGCTTCGTAATATCATGTCAGTACGTTTGTCATGTCACATTTCTGTCATCATGAATTTTGACGTAAGAAATAAAAATGCCACAATTGAATGAATTTCAGCAGGCAATATTTCACACTTGACGGCATGATCAGCATGCATTCGATAAAATGCTATTGAATTAAGAGTAGGCAACAATACCGGGAAGAATAAATTGTTGAAACCGGAACAAGTTTGTACTATAAATGCCTAATTTCACTTGACTCTCCCTGCTTGTTTATGCTCACGATAGTACAATGTTAGTGAAAATTACCGTAACACCAAAATAATTCTCTAACCGTAAACATTAAAAAGTTTTTTCGTTTTAAACAAGGTATTTTTGTATTTTGACTTTTCCCTTGTACATGAAATTTTTCCCTTGAAATAAATATTATTATTGTTTAAGGGTGCCGAAACGGAGAAACGAGTGCGGAACGCACCCGCGAATTGTACACGTAAATTGTAAAAACGTACTTCGTACCCATCTTTTAATTTTGCTTTTAAATTTGAGATTTTTTGCACTCAAAGGGTATTAATTGAATGTAGCAACAGCATACGAACAGGACAGCGATAACTAAAAAGAGAATACATACCGAAAATTGGTCAGAATTGAACAATAGACAACTTACAATTTTGTTTTTGGATTTATAAATCCTTGCTTCATACAATGCATAGTAAAATTACCTATCTACACATGCAGTAAAATATCCATGAAATGATATTAGTTCGACGATCTGCACGAAGCAGCAAAAACGACGATTTTTGTGCGTATGAACGGAGATGTATGTATTCTCTTTTTAGTTATCGTTGTCCTGTTCGTATGTTGTAGCTACATTCGATTAATACCCTGACTAAGAACGGAACGAAAACGAGAACGAAAGAACTAAATTAACCGAAAAATTTATAAGAACGAAAACGGAAACGAAAACAAAATTTTTATTTTTCGTTCATGATTGTAAACGAAATAAATAATTTCGGTTACCGGTTTTAACCGGTTTAATGACACAGTATTTTTGTGACCTACTCCTAATAGACATATCGGGGATGCAAGGGTCTTCTATTCACGTTGATTTACTTTAGAATATATCTTTAGCTTAATTAACTAAAATTTTTATTTATTTTGGAATGCTGAATTATTTATATATATTTTTGCCATAAAATAAATAGGTTACATTTTTACTTTATCATACGCAGTATGATGAAGTATTGTAATCGTGCCGAAAAAAAAATTTGAGATTTTAGCGGAAATAGGTCTTTATGGGTCCCCTGAACATTTTTGACCAAGGTACAAAAAAATGTCTGTGTGTGTGTGTGTGATGTGTGTGTGTGTGTGTGTGTGTATGTATGTCTGTGTGTGTGTAAACGATTTTTGTGGCGACGATTCCGGAGAAACTACTAAAGGTATCGGGACGAAAGTTCATATTTAGAAGTTTTGTGACCAAACTTAGAGCTGAAAAGCTTTTGGTTCAAAGGAGTCCAAAGGAACTGGTAGTTTATTCAAAGCATTTTTGAAGGATTTTGCAAATGAGCGGCCATTTCTGTAATTTCGACAAAATAGTTAAATAATAAATTAAAGTAGAGGACATTTTGAATAATTTATGCCTATGACATTTTTTGCTAAAATTAATAGTTTAGCTTCAAGAGCAAATTCTATTTGATCGAGATCGGTCGCATCTGCATGGATATGAAATTGTATAGTAGCCAGGATTTTTTAAATTTTCGGTCTAATGACAGTACCGGTAGTGTCAAATGCTGATGTTTTGACAATAATTACTGTCAATCTACTGTCAATAGTAAAAAGATTTCATATTGTAATACCGTGTATCTCAGCGTGTCCAAACTGCATGTGTTCTGTTTGTTTTTGGTTTGAGGAAGTATGATCATGTATCGAATGGGCTGGGCAACTTTGGATGGTTAAACATGGATAACACTAGGGTGTTTCATGCAGCAATATTATATCATAAGTTGCTATCCAACAGGACCCCGCAATACCTCATGCGGAAGATACGCTGTAGAACGGATATCCATAACCATAATTTAAGATTCAGGAGTTTGTTTGCTCCACCTGCCCATCGCGCTGAGCTGTATAAACGGTCATTCTCTTACCAGGTCAGTCACTGGGTCTCAGGGAAGATATGAAAAAATTATTGTTAACCAGTTTTGGGGGAAAGGTGAAGTATTATCTGTTTGCTCAACAGGGGAGACTTTAGGCATTGAGCGCACATCGGAGGCTGCTTTAGTTTTTATTTTTTATGGGCATGTGCGATGTTTTGTTAAGTTGGATTTGCTGCAATTACATGTAATTAGACACAGTATTTTTTTTTGTTTTTTTTTTGTTTTGATAAGTTCTCGGAATTATTGTTATATTATTGATACAACTATGTCTTAGTTCTAGTTTGCGTAAGGGGCTGAGTGGAAGAGCAAGGCAATTTGGAAACAAGTGTGCTGATCTCCGCCCTAAAATAAATATTATGTTGTTGCATTTAATATTGTTTTGTTAATAAAGGAATTATTTATTTATTTAATTATTTATCTGTCAAATCCTGGCTAACTAGTTTCATTTTAATGCAGATACGACTGATATCAATCAAATAGATTTTCATGCAGCTAAACTGTTAATTTTATATATTGTATGATAAAGTTATGTGCCTGGCCACATCAGACTTTTTTCTCTTATTTTTAATAATAATAATAACTTTATTTAAAAATAAGCAAAAATTAACCATGACAGAAAATTTTTAAATAAGTAAATGTTAATTGAAATAAAGCAAGATCAGGGAGAAAAGAAACAAATATTATTATTTAAAACATCAAGCAAAAAAAACAAAAAAAATCTGTCACTGGCATACCACTAAACTGCATAGCAGTTTGTGCGTGGTTTTCAAGTAACTAAATTTAATGGGAATAAATGACAGAAACTAAAACAGATTCGTGCCTCTTCAATACAGAAACGGTCCTAAGCAATTCATTCTAAATTTTATTTTTAATATTTATAAAAAACAAAAATGCCATCACCACTTAAAATGCAGTTTGTTTTATACGTGCAAAGGCGGGTAGGTTAAACACATCTAAATGATACAGCTGCTGCAGGTAGACTGGTCGTTTATTAGAAGCCTCGCTTCAACATACACACAGTATAAAGTTGCGCCTAGCGGTTAGGCTACTTAATATACATGACACAGTTAATTGAAATTTTTAACATTTAAGTTTTTAGAAGCATAAATTTTAGTAATTTTTGCCACCTATGATTAAAATTATGACATGTGAGTTATTTGACAAATATAAAAAAAAATAAACAGCATGTTGGCATACTTTTATTAGAAAAATAGTAAAAAACCGGTTTTAACCGTTATTTCATTTCGGTTCACGAAAACGAAAACGATATTTTTTGGGTGTGAACGAAAAGAACGAAAACGAAATTTTTCGTTTTCGTTCTGATCGGAAACGAACAAAATACTTTTCGTTTTTAGTCCCTGCCTTTGGGTGCAAAAAATCTCAAATTTAAAAGCAAAATCAAAAGATCGGTACGAAGTACATTTACCCAATTTGCTGAACTTTTTAGGGTGCGTTCCGCTGTCCGTTTTCGGCACCCTTAAGGGTGCGGAAACCGGGCACATTTTAACTTTGGCCGCGTGATAGCGCCACCCACCCTACATGCTCATTTTTCTGTTTTATTATACTTATTTCAACACCGATGAAAGCCAGCGGCCAGCGCGCCACCTCGGATGCCGTGTTTGTCACGTGTTCGCCCTTCCCCTGCTGGCTGCCGTGCTCCACACCAAGCCAACGTATAGGTATATACAAGTAGGAGCGTAAGGTGTCGGCTCCTTTGATGTCGGCGTCCCAACTTTTCAGAAGTCACGTGATAGAGTTCAGCCTTGGTTCGTTAAAGGTTACTAGATGGCGCCACATAAAACGACAGCGTTTAAAAACATTAAAATTGAATTGATTGAGAATAAAGTGATTTTTCATTCAATTATGATATAAATTCTTCTAATATTGTGAATGACGTTGTAATACGGGTTTAAATATTCTCTCTCGATAATTCAGTGTCGCCCTTCTGGATTTGGTTCGTGAAAATGATACTGGATGGCGCCACTACCAGAACGCCAGCACAATTCAGATATGATATAAATACCTTAAAAATTGTGATATTCGATGTAATGCCGTTTTAAAGATCCCCTCTCGATAATTGAGTGCGAAATTCACTAATATTGTGTTTGAGCACAAAACATGCAAGCAGAAAAAGCTAGCGCCATCTTACGGGAAAATGGTGAACACAGGCTGATGTCACGCATGCGCCCTCAGAATCTTCCCCAAATAGTTGCCGGGTTGACCTAACTTATTATGATTAAACTATGCCAAGCCTGTGCATTTTGATACCTATTCCACACTATTCGTTGTTATTTCATATTTCACAGCGATTTGCGGTCGTAGGCTTGGCGCGCCGCGGTACGGCGTAAAAAAGTTACATATCCATATTTTTTTCAACCGATATTTATTATTTATTTATTTATTATTTATGTATAATGCACATCATAGTAAATACACATCTGTACTAAATACTAACACATTCTTATTTGTGGTCTTGTGGGGAATTAATTGTTGAGAATATTGGTAATGAAAAGCAGCTTTGCATAAATTCACATAATACCAACGATTTCATAAATCCTTTTCACAAAAAAACCCTCTCACCACCCCTCTCGATTCTTGATTTGTTTGCGCTATACAATATAATACCACTTGCGGCTATCCGTATGCATAATACCATTTTTTGCTTTGATGGTATCCGATATTCTAAACAGAGCCAGCAGGACTATTCCTACAGCGCTGAGAGAGATAGACTACATCGTGTATTTACAAATATCAGAAAAACATACTGTATTCAACTGTATTTACGTTGTGCTTTTCGGGACAACCCTACGTACATATGTTGTAAGATTTTATTTATTTACTATAGAGTATAGACATCTTTTGGATGATCCTTGTCGATTCGGTGAATGTGAAGAAATTAGCGATTTCGACTAGCAAAAGAAACTTTGCTATTATAAACTTTGAGTATACAATGTTCATCATATATGTAAGTTCAGTTTTTAGTTGTATGTTTTTGTGTTAAACGATGTTTATTTTTTAGAAATCATGCTGTTTCACCTGTTAAAAGCTTCTGGTAACTCTCCGAGTCTACACTACAGTGGGTTTTAAGCATCGAGATGAAAATATATATATATATATATATATATATATATATATATATATATATATATATAATCTGGAGGTAGCAAGCGGTAGGAGTGGGGGAGAGTCAAAAATGCTCTGAGCTTCATAGGCTCTTGAAGTTAGGGGTTTTAGTAACTTTATTTTAGTGCTTGCAAAATCACTAAATATCTAGCTTCAGGTATATAAACAAACCTAGGATTCTAACCTAAAACGTGCGTTAAAGTATTCGTACACACCAATTTTGTTTTGTTTTGGCTTTGGGACAAAGGTTATAAGTAATACAGTGGCTATAAATTGTTTGATGACATAAGAGATGATGCAGATTATTTAGATTTTTCGAATATCAGTCAATTTTCAATTAATCTGATAGAATACATAGGAGGTTTTGTAGCAAAAAAGATTTTAAAAAGAATTAAATATAATTGGTGTTTAGATGCCTGTATTGCTTTATCAGCAAATACATCATTTCTAATTTCATTCAAAAATAACGGTAAATTAATACATCTCTCAAAGAATGCATATGCAAAGAATTTGAGCGAGTTTGTCGGCGGTTATTGATTGTTAGATACAAACAGTACTCCACCAAACTTAAGATATACTTGAAAATTTAGTTCACTCTGTTTTTGTGCAGTATACACACACATTCATTCAATTCAATTCTATGAACTTGGTAATAATCATATTTGTATTATTAATAAAGGAAGTTGCGAAAATATATTTGACGTGCAGACTGCATTATATCGCAAATTGTCACAATATCCATGTTAGAAAAGCAAGTATATACAAAAGTTGTGCTTTTTAATAATCAATGTACCACTGTATAAAAGATGCTGTTTTATTTTATTATTTTTAGTAACAAACTGCTAACCTTAAAGAAAATTGTTATAATATCAACCATTCCTTTACTCTGAGAGAATTTCGATGAAAAAGCAGAATTGAAATGTTTACAAACATTGCTAGTTACTTAAAATATTACGAGTTAAATTCCAACTACTGTATATTCCATCAGTACTGTGATGATTTGATCATTACCTTCTGTAACTTGTATTATAAAGTGATAATTACTTCCTTTTTACTTATTGAACGGACTAAAAGTAGATTATAAACAAGAGAATTTAGTAGTAGCGTTTGAATTTGCCGCGCGTCGCCCTCTGTATGGCCCTATGAGAACTAAACAACTTTTGACCCGTTTTAGCACTGGTGGGGACTATTGCATGCTACCTCCAGATTATATATATATATATTCATCTCGATGGTTTTAAGTAGCAGTTCCTGACACCAGCAAGGTCTAGTAACTAGTACTACATCTAATGTTACACTTCACAAGCGCTTCAGCGAAGTACCTTCTCTACAGGATTTCTGTTTTTTGTCGTAAAACCGATAATTCAGATATCAAACCCCGTTCTTTAGAACTGGGATCTGTATAAAAGTAACGCATATAAATTTTATTTTATGGTTGCAAGGACTGCTAAAATAATGGGAAGGAAAAGGTGTTATTTAATACTTTATATAAACGATAACCAACCACTCCATGTTGTGAATATTGAGAACAACGAAAAACTATGAAACGAATAATGTCCAAGTTATGTAAATTTTATAACAAGCAGGTCTACCCTGCTATTATTAACCAAAGGTATACGACCGAAGGTAATATTTTGGACTAAAGCCGAAGCTGAATTTCATCTTTTTCGATGTCTTCGGCAGAAGCCGAAGAAACGCAAAAGAACTGCCAATGTTTAAAGTAAAATATTATTTGTTTTTGTTGTGCTAAAAAATACATAAAGTAATAGAATTATAATTTATTTATACAGTACGTGTGTCTCCTAACTATAGCTTCGTTTGCTGATCGGTTTCGGACCGCGTTCAATGCAAAATTTTTATTTGTTGTGTAACTTTTTTAAGATGTAAGTTGTGACCATAGGTGGCCAAAGCCGAATGTTTGGTCGGGTTCTAATCATAAGACAAAATGATAACATAGTAATAATAAGAAATGAATGATATAACATCTGTTACTGAATTAAGTTGTATGTTGGCGGTTTACTGTTGTCGGGACTGTTACTGTCAAATACAAATTATTTAATGTTTCCCTCTTTTTAGTTTAGTTATTTTAACAGTGCTTATTTGTTGAATGTATAGTTAATGAATTAGTTAATTAATAAAAGAATGTGAAATCTGTTTTGAGTGTTATTACCTCTTCTCTATTTGATTTGTAATATTTATAAGTTATGATTTACTGCAAATCATTTCAATTTCGCAGTAATCTGAGGGTAGGTATTACCCTTGATTATATATATATATATAGAAATAAAAATTCAATGGTATTACGCGTGGTACTACTACATGTATAGATTTATGGAAGTATCGGCTGTTTGCAGTATAATTTGGTGAACCAGGAATACTAGCGGTGCAGCCAGTGGGACGGTTAATAAATTAAACCATTTCCTTTGCAAGGAAATTGCTTTCGACAATTTATTTATGTCTTCATCAGAGGGAAATCTAAAAAACATAACGTACACAATTTTCACAATGACCAATGTTCAACGAGTCAACTCACAGCCGGATGCAAACATCGCGTTAGGTGACTCGTTTCGGTTATTGTGAAAATTGTGCACCTTATGTTTTTAGATTTCCCTCTGATGAACACTTAAATAAATTGTTGAAAGCTTAGGGCCTTGCAATGGTAAGTGTTTCATTTATTAACCGCCACACTGGCTGCACCCCCAGTATTACTGCTTCTTCCAATTATATGTATTAGTATATGTATTAGTATTAATTATATATTGGAACATATTATATGTTCCAATTATAGAGATTTACATGAAATAGTTTGAGACCTGATGAGTAGTACACACACATAATATTTGTTTGAACCAAAACGATAATTAAATTAGTGAACATTTATTATCAATAACCAGTTTTGAATATTAATTTCTACACAAATGCATATTTCCCATTGCACAATATGTGTAATAATAATAATATAATAATAACAATACATATAATAATGGATAATAACCGCAGAGATAAGATAAAACTTTGAGAGGGAAATAATATAGAAACTGCCAATTTTATTTTGAATGTTTGTTATAAACAGCGGTGGCGCCATCTATTCGAAAAGCGGTGAACTACAGGAATTCCCACTCTTCGTTCAAACAACACAATCCGCACAAAAATCATAGCTTTTTCTGCTTCCAATTGATTTCCAAACGAGGGTGGTTTTATGGAGATTTTATTGCATACATAGGTAGGTGATTTTTGTGTGCATGGCTAAAAATCAATGAATTATAAATCTAAAAATAAAATCGTAAGTTACTGCCTATTGTTCAATAATGACTGATTTTCAAAAAGTATTTCCTTTTCAATTATTGTTATGCGAAGTTTTCCTCAATAGCTACATTCAATTCAAACCGTTTGAGCATAAAAAATCTCAAATTTAAAAGCAACAATTGAAGAACAATTGGAACTACCGAAACGACATTTACGGTACGTTCTAAAGCATCGTTTCACCGGACCCGCGTGAGCAATAAAATTAAAAACACGTATTGAGATATAGAATTTTTCTTAGACGGCTGTGTTTCCATAAAAATGCCAATAAATCAAAAAGTATAAAGTTTAGCGAGGAATTCAAAATTGTGCCGAAATATAGGTGTCCCATTTAAAAAAGTAAAAAACATAAGTTTGTTGTGGTACTCCCTTATGGAACACCTGTATACACGCTAATAATTTTAACATGTGCGAATCGGCGTTCTGTATATATGAATGAAATCAGTTTTAAAATATCTTCCGAGATCGCACTGTTGAGACACCCTGAGTCTGAGTACCCGACTTATATGAATTACGGGCAAAATGGTTTTAGGGAATATTGGTGATATTGGTGCTAAGTTCCAACCATCAGGGATATAAATTTCACTTATGTGGCACCACTGTTCATAAGTCATAACATAACCTAAGAAAAGCTAGTCATGAGCTAGTCTACATCAGTCTACATTTCAAACCTTGATGAAACCAGATGCGTTTGTAGGAATGATGTCTAACGATTGTTAAACTTGAATAATGGACATAAAAATTGAACCAGACGTTGAGATTGGAGACACTCAAGTTAAGGTGGAAAAATCTAATGATTCTGATAACAATTTTGAGACGGAAGCTAAACCTAAAATAGAATATCTTCAGATAAAAGGTAAGCTGGAATAAAGAGTTTTAATTTTTTATTACATTACTACAATAAATCTGTGCAATTTTTTTAGGGTGTCCTGTATGGGAGAATTGCAACATCATTAACACGACGAGCCTTTCAACGTATGTACCTACTCTATCCATTTAAAGTGTTGTTCACTTCATACATACTAATTATTTGTTTGCCCGACAGAATTCTATAGTACAGATATGGCTTTATTCTATAAGTTCTAGTAATTGTTAGTACAGTTAAAATTCTTTTGTATAGACAGAAATTTGCCAGTAATAGTGCGTAACAGAAGTTACAGCATAAAGCCCTAGGTTCAATGCAAACGTTAACTTAAGATAAATTTGTATATTACGAAGATAGAATATCTAATGTGACCTTATATAACTTTGTAGGTGTAATCATCCCTTAGAGCCTTTTTCCTGTTATTTTTGTATACGGGGGGTTTAAGTAACACTGATTATTTATTTTCGTGTGAAACTAGATATAAAATTTATTTTTTTTAGATCTGAAGTTAACAACGAACATGAATCAGAGTTTGAAGAGGGAAATGTAAATTCTGACTCAACTGGTGAGTTAAATGCTGCCTAATTTTAAGTTTCTATTCAGTAATCTTAGACGAGTCAATCTAGATTTTGTATACAGGGTCCTGCAACTAAGCTCCCGTCTTCTGTAGCTCACTTACTCATTTAGCTAAGAGTTTGACATTTCGCAAGCTTACCCTGTACTTCAAGGTACAATTCAAGAAATTATTTTTTATTATACAGGGTGTTCCAAAAATGTGCAACGCCACGGTAATATATTTTTTTAAATTGCATGCTATACATTTTTCTACACATTTGGAAGCCTTTTATGGTTGCCTACATATCACCAACATTTTATTGAAATCGGTTGAGTGACCGCAGAGGAAAAAAATAAAAACCAACAAAAATTGATTTTGCATCGTAGGCTTTAAAAATCAATAAATACCACAAAATGCACCTCGTTAATAAAATTTTGCGACGTTCTTATTAAGTTAGATGTAATAGTCTCGTTAACCAAGTGACATTGATCCAAATTATACAGGGTGACCAAAATCGAGTGTCAAACTTGTCAAACTTCAAAGCGTGTTATTGTTCTTATTTTAAATTGGAACCCATAAATTTTTTGATGTGAAATGATGCAGAATTAAAAAATAAACATTGTTTCTAAATACAACCCCATAACAATTCCCAATATTTTAAAACTTATTCGCCAAAAACTCATTTTTCAACGTTTCCAACGGCAATTTTAGATAATAAATATCGTACGTGGCTTTGAAAAACAATTTATTTCATAAAAAATAATAGACATTTTTAGATTTGAGTGTACTTAATTAAGTAGTTATTCAAATGCTAAATTTACTGCATAATTTACCTCTAGCGGTAAGGACGGAAATGTGGCTATAGGTAAATTTTGCAGTAAATTTAGCAATTGAATAACTACTTAATTAACTACAGTAAAATCTAAAATACCTCTCTGCGTTATATTTTATGTAATAAATTGTTTTTCAACGCCACGTACGATATTTATTACCTAAAATTGGCGTTGGAAACGTTGAAAAATGAGTTTTTGGCGAATAACTTTTAAAATATTGGGAATTGTGATGGAGTTGTATTCAGAAACAATATTTATACTTTAATTCCGCATCGTTTTACCTAAAAAAAATTATGGGTTCCAATTTAAAATAAGAACAATAGCGCGCTTTGAAGTTTGACTAGTTTGACACTCGATTTTGGTCACCCTGTATGATTTGGATCAATGTCACTTGGTTAACGAGACTATTACATCTAACTTAATAAGCACGTCGCAAAATTTTATTAACGAGGTGCATTTTGTGGTTTTTATTGATTTTTAAAGCCTACGATGCAAAATCAATTTTTTTTGGATTTTATTTTTTTCCGCGGCGGTCACTCAACCGATTTCAATAAAATTTTGGTGATATGTAGGCAACCATAAAAGGTTTCCAAATGTGTAGAAAAATGTATAGCATGCAATTTAAAAAAATACATTAGCATGGCGTTGCACATTTTTGGAACAGCCTGTATAACAAAAAATAATTTCTTGAATTGTAACTTGAAGTACAGGGTAAGCCTGCAAAATGTCAAACTCTTAGCTTAATGAGTAAGTGAGCTACAGAAGACGGGAGCTTAGTTGCAGGACCCTGTATACAGGGTATATAAAGATCTTGAGCTGTCGATAATGGTTCTTATATCAATCGATATCTCATAGTTCACGTAGTAACATATTAAAATGTTTAGAATTATAGTTAATAGGAAAATTTATAATTAACGAAAAACAATGTACAATTGTACCTGTTAGACTTTAATCATTGATTTCTCAAATTTCACCCACTTAATCGTAAAAATAAAAATTCCACACTGTAGCGGATAAAATTTACTATCAGAATGATTCTCGAACCTATACTAAAAATGAACGGTTAGTTTAGTATGTGATTCAACTAATTTTTGGCATATCTATGTCAACCAATCATTTGACATTAGAACGGACATTTCTAATGTCAACCAATAATCATCAAACAATCGTTTGGCATTAGAATGAGCACTTTCAATGTCAACTGACCAGTTGACGTGGAGTCAGAAAAATTACTTCAATCAATTATACTAACTTAACCGGTAATTTTCTCGTATAGGTTGCGGAATCCTTTTGATGGCAAATTTTGTCCGCTGGAGTGTGATATTTTTATTTTTTAAATTTAGGCTGGGTTTTTCAATTGCAGTTTGGCAGAGATTAACTTAAACTATCGTTACACTCCATATGCGCGCTATGTGGAGCATAACGATACTAATGATACCTAACCAGCCAAGTTTGAGGAATGAAGAATTACGGTCTGACAGCCAAAATTTTTTACAGTTTTCAATTCATTAAAATTGTTCTTATAAAGTCATCTGATCATAAACAGTTTAATAGGGTGCGATTTAAGCGTGCGTTATTTAAATAGATATATGCATTAAAATAAATACATTGAGCATTAAAATATTAAATATTGTGCATTAAATACATATGTTACATAAAAAATTACATATTGTGCCCTAGAATGGATAACTTTTGAAGTAAAATAATACATATTGAGCATTCAATAAATATGAATATGTTACTTGAACAATATTATATTGAAGAATATTTTATTCATATTGTGCACCAAAATGAAAAACTTGTGCATTAAAATAATAAATACATATTACTAGATCTACTGTTCATCAAAATTAACACTGATCTGATTTTGATGATTCGTATGTTAATGATGGCACAGACTTTCAATAATATGCGACCTTATTAATTAATTCAAATGGTTCGCCCTACATATTATATTATATAAAAATTCAATTGTTTTCGTGTTATGGGTGTTATGACATAATCGACACATTTTTTAATGGCAAACCCGTATTTTGTGTACTGACGTTGATAGATCTGTTACTTGTGTGAAAGATTTTTTCGAGAAAAGGACAGTTAAAAATTAGGGTAGAATCGATAACTTATTTGTTTAAGAAATACACATAGGCGTGTACAATTGATTTATTTGCGCTGAATACGAATCTGAGATTGAAAGTTACATGTCACGTTAGATTATTACTTTTTATATTTCTTCCGGAGGCATCCGCACATCACTTAAAGAATCGATCTAAATGCTTCAACATTTATGACCAAACTTTTAGGATTCAGGATTCAGATTAGAGTTTCCTATGAAACCATTTTGAGGTTTCTAGAACTATGGGCTTCGATGGCATAAATTTGTAAAAATTTCCAAAATCGCTTGTTTTACGTTTTTACTCACTTTTTGATAACTTTTTATGCGCTTACCATATGTGCGCTACAGGTTGCAGGATTTAATGCACATTATATTCTTTGTAGGGCGCCTTATAATATTTTCAAATGCTGAGTTATTTAAACCATTGGAAATATTTTTTTTTTCAATGAACAAGTATTTCTTAAGCTTCTCATTATATTTTTATAGGCGTAACGATTGTATTGCACATTTAGTTATTTAAGTGTATTATGAAAGGAATATTTAGGTAAATATATACATGCACACTTATTTAGTCTGATGTACATTTATATAAATTTATTGCACATAAATTTTTTTATGTACAATTAATTTTTTGCATTGGTCAAATATTTTTTGTATTGGACAAGAATTTTTTCTATTCGTCAAATATTTATAATGCACATTTTGTTTTATTCATTGCGCATGTAATTTATACTGATTTTAATATGTTACTATGGGAAATGGGAACTATAAGCTATCGATTATGATGACTGGACTAACTATTAATTTTTTGATTCAGTACATTTTTTTGGTAATCTGACTATGGTCCAATACGTACTACCCCGTTATAAGAACGCCCCACCTGTTTTTTAACCCTGGTCCAAACAGAAAAGTCATAGTATGCTTTTGCTATCAATGGGCAGTCTTGTACTCCGAACAACGCATTAGTCCAAATGGGGGTATGCAAAAACGGATTCGGAGAGTATACCTACTGTACGTCAATACTGGCACTACTTGTAACTTTCCTACAGTAAGCCGGCTTGGAGTAAAAAAAAGTATCTTGTACTTAGAAAAACAAGTACTTTTGTTGACACCATTGCGGAAATAGATTTTTGTAAATTTCCCCATTGTCCTTGCTTTCCGGCTCTGAAACAGCATGGCGTCAGATGTCGTCTTGTTAAATTATCTTCTATTGCCCGTTTGACACTTTGCTTTTTGCAGGTAGGCCGCAATTGGCGAACACGGAAATCAAGAATGCAAACAAAAAACCAATTGCAACCCGAAACACATATTCCTCGAAAAAGCGACACAAGTGCAACTTCTGCACGTTTACCGGAGGATCTTTATACCAAGTTAAGATTCATACTCGCTCGCATACGGGAGTGAAACCTCACAGGTGCAAATTGTGTAATTACGCTGCGACACGAGCGCATACCTTGTCAATACACATGCTAACGCATTCTGACGAGAAACCCTACAAGTGTGAAATGTGTGAATACTCCACATCGGCATCGGTCCAACTTAAAGTACATATGAAAACACATACGACAGACAAACCTCATAAGTGCATTATATGTTCATATGCCGCTAAAAGGGCAGGAGATCTAAGAATTCACATGCTGAAACATAATGGAGTAAAACCATATAGTTGTCCGACGTGTAACTACGCTGCTACACAATCGAGTGAACTTAACGTGCATATACGTTCGCATACTGGAGAGCGACCGTATCGTTGTACGATGTGTGCGTATGCATTTGTAACGATGAGTAAGCTTAAAGAACATGTGAGGACGCATACGCAGGAGAAGCCATATAAGTGTCTTCTGTGTGATTATGCTGCTACAAGGTCGGATTCCTTGAAAATCCATATGCTGAAACATACGGGGATAAAACCTTATCAGTGTTCGATGTGTGTGTTTTCAGCGATAACAGCAAGTAAGTTAAGAAGTCATATGAGAACGCACACGGAGAAGAAGCGGGGTAACGAGGCTACAGAGACAACTAAGTTTGAGGAGCGAATATAAAGAATTAGTGTATAGTATGTCCCCATATCATGTTACAAAGAGTAAAGTTTTCTTCACAGTTTTGTTCTTACTGACATAATGTTAACATCTTACTGAAATCCATATTATTTACACTCTCTAGATCAGCGTTTTTCAATCTTTGTAGTCTTGCAGAACCCTTGAAATTGGGTTGGGACCCGGCGGAACCACAACAAAAAAAATATTAGGTAGTGTCGTTTCACTCTTTCCGAATATCATTCCGAGGAAAAAATACCCAGAGAAAAATGTGTAAAGCAATTTTGCTGTATCATATAATCAGCAATATTGTGTGTAATGAAACTCTCTTCAATGGTTGAAAGTAACTTCTATGATTCAATTGCAGCCCTTTCCCAGTAAAATTCCATAAATATTCTGTAAAATTATTATGACAGTGCTGTATTTTCACAGGAATATGTATGTCAAATATGTGAGATCTTGAAAAAATACATCATTATAGCTGGCATCAAATAACCAGCGAACTGTTAATTTTTCTTTTACAGCAATTTTTGTTGTAGTTTATATAACTACAATAGTATTTATATAAGTTTCTATAACTTAGCTTTAGTTTAATTAACTTTGCAGTTGTCCCTGCGTATCAATTTATTTGTTCTTTTCATTTCCTTCAAAAGTTACAGCCCTTTCTAGTATTGCCAAAGGAAGGAATAGATAGATAGAATTAATTTATTCCTAAAGAAATCTTGTTTTTCACAAGTGTACTACATTATATTTGGTATATTTCAAAATACAGAAGTTCTTCCAGGAACGGCCATTGACCGGGGTGTTTCAGCCTAGGAAGGAATATAATAAGGGATAACTCAAATAGAAAATATAAAAATTAAGAATACAAACAGTAATTTTTACAATAATTATATAAATTCATTAATAATTTTAAAAACATCAGAAGTAAAATTAAAATGAATACTAAAATTAACCAACATTTATTCGAAGTAAAATGTTTCGTATGGACCTATTGATAAGAAGATGATATTAGAAACTTCTAAATGGCTTTTAAGAAAGTTTTAACCCTCGCTAATTAGCTCCGTCTAAAGTCCGGTTTTGCTAATATTCCAAACTACTGTGTTTTTTTTGGGCATTAAAAATAAATAGTAAAAAACATTTAGTGGGATTGACATTTGCGTTCTGAAAATAAAGTTTGTGGATAAATAAATAAGACACCAAACCCAACCCAACCCAACCCAACCCAACACCCAAGATTTCTATTGAGTAGAATATAGTAGAATAATATAATTGCTATCAAAATTACACAGCACGTTATTGGTATTTTCTCTTAAAATTTGTTAAATAAGAAAAAGCTTGCTCATGTATACACACTGTTGAAAACTGCACAAATTCAAGATAACTATAGCGCGAGGTGAAAATTGTATGTTAAAACATAAATTTCAAAATTCACACATCTGGTAGGTACTTACATCAATACATCAAAAAACAATCTGATGTGGCCAGGAACATGACTTTATGATACAATATATAAAATTAAATGTTTATTTGCATGAGACTGTATTTGATCCATATCAGTCCCGTCTGCATTAAAATAAAACTAGTTAGCCAGGATTTGACAGATATTTTTATTCTATTGATCAATTGAAAATATCTGTCAAATCCTAGTTTTATATTAATGCAGTCACGACCTATCTCAATCAAATACAATTTGCTCATGCAGCTAAACTATCAATTTTACCAAAAAATATCATAGACATAAATTACACAAAATTTCCTTTAGTTAAATTTATTATTTAACTATTTTGACGAAATTACAGAAATGGCGGCTCATTTGCAAAATCTTTGAAAAATGCCCCGAGTAAACATCCAGTTCCTTTGGACCCTTTTCAACAAAAAGCTTTTCACCTCGTAAGTTTGATCATGAATCTTCTAAATATGAAGTTTCGTCCTGATACCTTTACTAGTTTATCCGGAATCGTCGCCACAAAAAAAGCGGCTACACAATACACACACATGAACAACTAAAAATGAACAGAAATTCATTAATAAAACTTTAAGTCAATATTAAAATTTTTAATTATTCTGATTAAATTAGTCTTTATACAATTTTAAGAATTGAAATAGACATTTTTTGTACCTTGGTCAAATATGTTCAGGGGAATGAAAAGGACATATTTCCGTTAAAATCATTTTTTTTTTCGGCACGATTACTATACTTTATCATACGATAAAGTAAAAATTCATCAATTTCTTATTGTGCGTCCCATTTCTACATTTTAATCAAATGCGTCAAAAGGGATGCTCCAATTAAAATAAATTTTATTTTCAGCAGAACGATAAGCCAATTTGCAGAAAAATATTGTTAAACAATCTTTGATCGTGAATAACACGCGAAGTAGACACGATATCGATAGTGACGTTTTGCATGTTTTTTTTGCAATACCTAACCAAACGTATGCAGAAATCCCACTAAATTTGAATTGTTTGAAATTGGATAGCTTTATTTGACTAACCTTGCTGGGCTGGTAGAAAAAAAAATGCTAAAATGAACTGCAAAGTAGTTTTATGCCATTATCTATTTAATAATGCTACAATTGCAATGCTTACAGACTCCAATAGCTATAATATTACATCAAAATTAGTGAACATAAAAAATTAGTGTACAAACAAACAGTGTACGTAAACATGGATTAAAAGTGAGAATATAAATACTAGTAAATTACTGAAAATTGGGTACATCGATATTTAAGTAGAAATTATTTTAGTGCACTTATTCTTTAAGTGTTCTTAAGACAGCCAAGTAGCTTAGTGTAGACCGTACCAGCTGAAACAGATAAACATACAATTATTTTAGTTATTATTCATTTAAATAGTTATAAAATACAGCACAAAAAACTACAGTACAGCAGGTATAGCAGTGTTGTAGATTGGCAAGAAAGTGTTGTTGTTTGACAGTGTTGTAGTCCGAAAATTAACGGGCGTAGTCAATTAACGAACTTAAATTAGATGCTAGGTCGTGGGCATTATCAAATAGGTACTCGGCTCGCAAAAAAAGTCGTACATCATAAGTGATTTATTTGGGGGGGGGGGTCGATGGCGTATAGGATAGAGCGGCTGCTATCTACGCTGGAGGCCCGGGATCGAATCCCGGCTCGGGCTAAAATCGACTGTCCTGGTATTTTAGGTACCTTTGCATGCCGCCTTCCATCGGATGAGGAAGTAAAGCCGGTGGCCCCGTGTGCTGTCATTATGCGACGTGCACGTTAAAGAACTCTTACTGGAGGTTGGAATTCCTTCAGTAGGACAACATTCCTGGGTGTGTGTAGCCTGCCCTCAGCGTCGGTGATTGGCCTAAGTTGCGGAACTAGACCGACGCAAAATAAACAAGTAAAAAAAAATAAGTGATTCGAGCACAAACTGTCAAGTGGACAAATAAAAACAAGCCGGTATTACGCGATGCTATAATTAGCTGTATGACTTTTTTTGCGTGCATAGTACCTTAAAAATATATTTGTTTCAAAAGAATCCTAAAAATTCTCTACCTGATCATAATTAGTATTAACTACATATAGCGGTGTACGTATTCCTTTGTTATTAAATTCGTCAGGTAACCATATGACATGCTAGTTCTCTTCCGGATTTAATAAATAGGCTCAGATGGGCGTTGAAGTGAAGATGTCACTTAGAACCTATCTAGCCAAATATACCATTATACAAAGCATTACGGTTATCAAAATATGGACAATTTTGTGTGCAGTTCTAACCTGTTTGGCGTAGTTACTTATTCAGCGACCTGGAGCAAGAAAAATCTGTGCGCCCCACGCTGGTCCCAAATGCACATTTAACGCGAATTAATTCAAATTTCTTACATGGGCAAAAGCAAAAAAAAAAACAGTTACAGTTAAATATCTGAACTATAATAAAACGAGCAAATTATCTGGGAAAGGTTGGTATTTTTGGAATATGACAGCACCAAACTTAGAAAATTGCGCGCCTCTAATTCTATAGTAAAATAACAAGAATTATAGAATAGAAGATTACGCCTTGCGCAGGTTGTCATTAATTTCTGAGCGAGTTTGACAATCAGCTGATGTTTTTGTCTAGTGTGACGTCATAACAATCATTGCATTATACTAGACGAAACCATACATTGACAACCGATTGTTTTTTTCATATAACCTAACTAATCACTCACATCAATGTTAACATGTTCGTCATATGTTCGTTGACAAAATATATGTCACTTTGACACTTTGTTTTGACAGCAAGTCTGGTGTGACGTAGATACGCAGAACGAAACGATTTTGGTACGCCGATTGGCGTAATCTCTGTTTCGATCATTCTTGGTAAAATAATGGGTTATATTCACTAGTGATTTTTTTACCATAGGGTTTCATTAATTTTTCCTATCCATTAGTAATTTGACTAGACTATTTATATTAGGTCTACGAGTAAAAACAGTTAGTGCCTGTTATACCGCGTGATTCAATTTCGAGGCTCACCATGGGGAATTCGCTTATTAGCGGAGATAGAGCATATGTTTAAATTTGGCAAAGTTTTGTATTTTTGTGTTGATCAATTATCATTTTCAAGATGTCGGCAAAAAACTGAAATGTTAAGATATCGTTTTTAATTATTTAATCAAAACCAAATGTAGCTAGACATTTGAAACAAACATATTCTAATCTAATTCGAATGCAGTGTCATTTTTAATTAGAAATAACATCCAAGATTGCAGCGTAAACATGGCCATCTTGAGTTTTTCTTATGGGCGCCATGTGAATTTTGTCATTTTCCGATAATCGTGTCTGGTCTCATTTGAACAATGTATAAAATATATGTATAAAACAATGCATTTGGATCAAGCGCGCGCGCAGCGTTGGGTTTGCCTTTTAACCAAATAAACCTTATAGACCAGTGCTGAAGCCTTTGAAAACGGTAAAAAGTGAAAAAAAAAAAAATAATAGTAGTATGAAACCCATTGGAAAAGGAAGAAAATATAACAAAAATGAAAGGAAAAATAATTTACGGGCGATCTGAGGTCGGGAAGTGGAATAGGGTGAGTTTTGAAAGTTAAAAAACGGTTTATCTCGATTTCCGGCATAACTAAAAGTGCTATGGAAAAAAGTGAAATTTTCACATAACCTCAAAAACTATGCGAAAAATGCAAATAACCAAGTTTTTTGTTTTTATTTGTATCTTTTACAAAAAAAAAATCCACGAAATTTAGGGAAAACTTACCTTTTTAAGTCTCAAACACACCTTAATTTAAGTACGTAGGCTTTCACGGCCAGAATCATTTAGAAAATAAACTGCTTCCGGGTTATGCCGTGTGTCAAGATATGTTAATGCTGACGTTTCGCGAACCATGTTGCTCGCTTCTTCAAAGCTAATTGAATACTGACGACCTACCAAGACAATCTCCCTTATATACCTAAGTTTACACTTCACTGCGCACATCTGGAGAACCGCTCCCATGTGCTTTTCCACCTGACCGCGTTAGGATCGATTTCCAGACCCTACTAATGTCAGTACCGTCCTCGCGATTGATGTT
This sequence comes from Melinopterus prodromus, assembly GCA_964023965.1. Taxonomy (NCBI): domain Eukaryota; kingdom Metazoa; phylum Arthropoda; class Insecta; order Coleoptera; family Scarabaeidae; genus Melinopterus; species Melinopterus prodromus. Next base: position 27,873,538 of record OZ030395.1, read on the forward strand.
GTCAGGATGTTTGTAGATTTCGATTGCTTCTCTAATAAGCCTTCGATGATAATTACCTACCCTTGCCAACATCTTCGCGTCATCGAAATTCATTGTGTGTCCCGACTCGTGGCAGTGTTGAGCAACAGCGGACTGTTGAATCTTGCGCAGCCGGGTGTCTCTACTGTGCTCCTTGACTCTACATTCAGGACGAAGTATCGACGTACAGACAGTACGAAGTACAGACAGGACGAAGTATCGTCTTGACACACGGCATAACCCGGAAGCAGTTTACACCTTAATTTCTTTGATTTAAAATATTTATTTCTTCACCTTATTTTGACTTAATATCGAAAAAGTACCCTAATTTTCAGTCGAAAATTCTCATGACAAAATATCTGCTTTTTTAGAAAAGTCGGTGGGCTTTTTGTTCGCTGAAATCTCTACTTTCTTATGGTGTAAAAAAATATGCATTACTATGGTAAAGGTTCACAAAAAAATGCAAAGAAACGAAAAAACTCGAATCCGATTTTTTTAATCATTATGTACGATTTTGAGCTCTTTATTAAAATTTATACTTTAATTACTCGAAAAACGTAAGATTCCATGTTACATTGATAAACAAAAAAATGCAAAAAAGTCGAAATATACTACTATAATTAACAACCAAATAAGTTAATAAAGGTAATATTTAATAAGATATCTACAATATTTTGAGAACGTTGTGGAATCTTCTTTAAATTATATGCGTAGATGCCTATTTATTGTCAGAGATACTAATAAAACTGTCATTGTTGTAGGTCAAGATATTGATCTTTTGGTCTTTTTGAATGAATTAGATTCAAATAATCGTGACATATATTGTCTCAAACCAGGTTCCGGAAATGTAAAAGATTTCACGTCTAATAGTTTCAAATATGAATCCTTCAAAAACATCCTTGCATTTCTGCATTGTTTTTCTGGTTGCGATACAACATCTGGATTTGCCGGAAAAGGAAAGAAAAGTATCGTAAATTCATTATTAGACGATGAAAATTTGACAAATTTGGCCAATATTTTTTTTTTTAAAAGGTGTAAAGATCAAGGCAGGTATCGAAAAAAATTGATAACAATTAATCAAATCTATTTATAAATGTAAAAATGATAATATAACACTGAATTAATTAATATTTCGATTAATATTGACAAAAATTAAATCATCTTCCATATTGGCAAATCTCCCACCCACAGAACGTGCAGCAGAACAACATTGTTACAGGGCATATTATCATCTTCAAACTTGGCTGGGTAACGAACTGACAGCAACAGATTGGGGCTGGAAGCAACATCAACGTGGCATTATACCAAAATTTGCAGAAAAGGAAATAATTCCGGAAATATTGCTCAAAACTATTTGCTGCAGCTGTGAAACTGGATGTAAACAGTTTAAAATGTGGCTGCCGAAAACATAGTTTCAAATGCACAAATTTATGCTCAAATTATCATTGTTCTGAAAATGCTCGAATGTGGAAGAACAAAGCTACGAGGAAGTTAGTGATTCAGATGAAATTGTGGATGAAGAACCAATGCAGACAGGAAATAATATTGGAGACGGAGACGGTGTTGGTTTTGAAGATTTCGAAGATCTACTGGAATCGGGAAGGTTTGTCGAATCTAACGACGAAGAAATGCCATCAAAGAGACAAAAAGTAATGGATAGTAACAAATGTAAATAGAATTTAATAAATTACATAACAACAGTCACATTTTTTAGATGAAATCCCCTTTAAATCCTATCTTTAATTATATCTAGAACAACTATTTTCGCATATTATTTGCAATCTTCATGTTTTATGGACTTGTAATTTTGTTGTTTATCAATGTAATATGGAATCTTACGTTTTTCGAGTAAATTTTTTTCGAGTATAAATTTTAATAAATAGCTCAAAATTGTACATAATGATTAAAAAAAATCGGATTCGTGTTTTTTCGTTTCTTTGCATTCTTTGAGAATATTTACGATAGTAATGTATGTTTTTTCACACCATCAGAAAGTAGAGATTTCAATGAACAAAAAGGCCACCGAATTTTTTATAAATGCAGATATTTTGATGTGAGAATTTTTGATTGAAAATTAGGGTGCTTTTTGATATTAAGTCAAAATAAGGTGAAAAAAAACATTTTAAATCAAAAATATTACAGTGTGTTTGAGAAATAAAAAGGTAAGTTTCCGGCAAATTTAGTGACATTTTTTTTGTAAAAAATTAAAATTAAAAACCAAAAACTTGGTTATTAGAATTTTTCACATACATTTTGAGGTTATGTGAAAAAACTGTAAATACAAAAGTTGTAGATCTTTTTATTACCTACAACTTTGCCATTTAACTGTTTTCCATAGTACTTGTAGTTTTGCCGGAAATCGAGATAAACCGTTTTTACCCTTCAAAACTCACCCTCTTCCACTTCCCGACCTCAGATCGCCCGCAAATTATTTTTCCTTTCATTTTTGTTATATTCTCTTCCTTTTCCAATAGGTTTCATCCTAGTATTATTTTTTTGCTTTAAAAATTATCGACCCTGGTCTATTAATTGTGGTTGATTGTGCATATCAAATGCCGTTTACCAATAAGGAGAAGCGTGAACGATAAGAGTTTATTATTGTTCGCATGGAAATGGCCCATCGTACAATATTCCTAACTTTGGACAGAAGTTTAGCGGAGCATGGATTGTTTACTTAACCCCGCAATTCTTCTAAACCCCATGGACATTTTGAAAACAATCAAAGAGATATTTTGGAAATGGTAAACGTTAGATTACCATAATTTGCAATACTTCAACTACTGGTTTTTAGATAAATGATGATCTTCGGATTTGTACGCGGGAAGTACCCTCAAAGTTGGAATAGCCGCAAACCGCAAACACGTGTTTGGAGAGCATGACGAACAAAGAAATTGGAACCGTACAAACCTCACACAAGTCAAACTTTGCATCCTAGGGATAACATCAGACGTGCGGAATTTTGACGTGGCTACTAAATAAAAAAAAACAACAACAAAATTTCGTAAATCACATCATTTTGTCGGATGAGTCGAAATTTACAAAGTTTAGAATGTTTAATCGGAACAATGAGCATTATTGAGCGACAAAAAATTGTAGGCACAACAGACCAATGAGACCACAGCAACGTTTTGGAAATAATGTTTGAATGGGAATGTACCAGAACCATTTAATTGGGCCATTCATGTTCCAGGAAAACTTGAATGCAGAACGATATTTAAATCTTCTGCGCACCGAAGTCGCAGACTATTTTGACGACATTGCTTTGGACCAAAGGCGCTGACAATCAACATCAACAATTTCCAAATTGCTGGATTGGTAATAGTGTAGTGGTAGAATGGTCTGCTAGATCCCCTGATTTCCTCTGGGCCATTTTCTATGGGGAACTGTGAGCGATGAAATTTATCACGATACTGTTTATCACGCAGAAATATCGACGATCTGTGGAATCGAATAACAAATGCGGTCAATGCTATTCCGGCAAGAATAGTGTGGAGAGCCATTACATGTAGAAAAGCGGGCACGGTTTTATGCCTTCAAGTCAATTTGAACATTTACCTAAAAAATAAGTTTTTTGTTGAATGTACTTGCTCATTTTACAATCTGAATGTTGTTAATCCAAAGCACTCTCGGTCAGTCCGGCGGTCTGTAACCAAGCTCCAGTTCGGTACCTGATAAGCACGACAAACAACGAGAAAAGGAAGAAAGTTTTTTTTATTATTATACCATTGTTTTAAAAAATAATGCCAACATGTTATACACTATGGAAATGAGAAAAAAACACGACCATCGGAAAATACAAAATTCAACATGGCGCCCCTAAGAAAAACAAAAGTTGGCTATGGTTACGCCGCTATCTTTGATATTATTTCAAATTAAATAACACTGCATTCCTTGTTAAAAAGTAGCCCGAGAATGTTTTTGTTTCAAATGTCTAGCAACATTTGGTTTTGAATAATTATTATTTTTTTGCGGATATCTTCAAAATAATAAATGACAGCTTAAATTTCTTTTCCGATAATTTATCAGCACAAAGATACGAAACTATGCCAAATTTAAACATAGGCTCTTGCTCCGCTATTAAGCGAGATCCCATGGTGAGCCTCGAAATTGAATCACCCGGTATATTATAAGTTACATCTCGTGATATACACCGCTTTTTAAAAAGAAATCCGCATAAAGTAAAAGCTTTTAAAAAAGGCAGTGAATGCATGCTTTAAAAACTACTTTAGTTCCAATGGCGTGCGGTCCATACGTGCAGAGCATGCAGTGCACATCCTAAGATTTAGGGGAAAAAGAAGGAAGATTATTAAAAATAGTCCTGCCAAAAAATGATATATTATGTATTTATGTATATACCGACATATTTAGTAATATTTCTTCGTAATAATAATTTAAAGTAATTTACACCACATGGTGTTAAAACTCCACTGCATTTCTCCGGACCAATCACACCATATCATTGCTACTTGCTAGAGCCGAGCGCTCCCGTCCCGACCGACACCCGCCTTTGCGCTACTGCCATGTCGTGCAGCCACAAGCGGAGCACCAGACTGTGTACCGCTTAAACTTGGGTTAAAATCGGCGAATTCAAGAATCATAGCTGCTTTATACGTATGTAAGTAATGTATGAGCCTTCGCTCTCTACCAACAACAAATTTAAAGTATATTCTAGAGATTGAATACAGAACACACCAATTTATTTGTCCGCTATCCGAACTTTACTACCAACCGATACGCACACAGTGCATATAGGAGGTATACACGCAACCATATCGCTCCAGGGTGCAGCGGCTAGGGGCGCACCGACGAACGGCAAACAATTACTAATGGTGTAATTCAAAAACTACCCAACTAATTTTGATCGGACTTTTACCTATGCATTCTTTAAACTCCAATAAATAATCCGGAGGAAGCCTGATCAGATTTTTTATGTATTTCACTTATATTTGTTAATTTAAATTCGCCTGTGGGCAAACGTATTTCCAGTGTGCAGCAGCTCCGATGCACAGTTGACGTTTGGCGTTTGGCGTTTGGAAACTTGTGTTGGAAGTGGTTGTTAATTTTGAATTATTTGTGTCCATGTTTTTATGATTTTTATTTAATAACTCAATAATGCTGGTAACATGATGCATGTTGTGCCTATTGATGATAGTTTTGTCGTATTAATAGTAGGTATATTATTTGACGAGCACATAACTAAGGATATAAATCGCGAGCATTAAGTTTACACGCGAGCCGTAGGCGAGCGTGTAATCATGCGAGCGATTTATATCTGTTATGTGCGAGTCAAATACGACGTTTTATCTACTACTCATAAATTCCATTTTATGCAAAATATTTTAAATGTATTTGTCAATGATGGCGAGGCGTACTGCGACATAACTGTCATCCACGTAGGTTTTGACAGACCTTGACACTAGCGCTATATGATGATGACAGTTCGTTCAAATAATGAGGTCATTATTTGAACGAACTGTCATTATTATAGTGTCATAACGCTTGTGTCATTATAATCATTGGCGCGTATAATGATGCGGATTATATAGTCATAGATACGTATGCAATGAACTTATTATATGTGAGTCGTAGATAAATTAAATTTATTTCAGTTTTACCTACACTACAGTCAGTTTTATTTCTGGCTTAAATCAATGTTACTAATAATGTACGACGGATATTTATGCAAATGTCATAAATGTTTTTAAAATGCGTAAAGTTGAGTTATCAATAGCATATAAGTGAATATCTTTAATAAAGGATAGGAGTTAAATAACACCCTCAATTTTTCAAGGATTGGTACTTATGTACAAGTTTTGATCAACAAATCATCATTAGCAAAAAACTAGAAAAACACAAATCAATCACAAGAAACAACGCAAAATTGTAACTTAAAAAACACTGATGCATCATTCTGTTGCCTGATGATATCTGATGCCTTGTCCCTCTTGCACTTGCTTTTGACTGTATGCTTACCATTTTTATACATTTTTAGGCAACTTCTATATTTTATTAAACATTTACAAGTATTTATTTTTCACTGCACACCTTATGAACAAAAGCACCGCACGCCACTGTTTAGTTCGTAGTCCTAATCTCGTGTGCACTGGCAATGTGCAGAATACAGATTAAGAGAGCCCACGCGCAGTATACGGCAAAAGTAAATATTGTTAGATTTGACAGTTGTGTGAGCGGAAAACCTTCACAGATTTGAACAATTATCTTTTCTAAATCATTATCGGTTCAAGTAAGAGTCAACTAGAGCAATTACATTTAAATATTGACAAGTTAAAATTAAAAATTAAGTTAAAAATTATATATTTCGCCAAACATTACAGCACAAGCGCTTGTATATTGTATAGGCTGTTTCTAAGTATATGTAACAAACTTTAAGGGATGATTAAGGGCATAACAATTTCATATAAATTTGTATCGAAACCAGCTGGTTTTAAAATTATATAATGTTTTATTGCTCACCCATGATGCGGTTTGCAAATTTATTGGGGCAAATTTACTAACTGTTAGGTCCACCCTATTTCCGCTTCTTAGCTGTGCTATTTTAAATATTTCCCTGAACTCCTTGTTGCCTAGATACCATGGTGTACTGTACAGAGCGCATTTCAGTTGTTCAGACTAGAAACAGAAAAAGATGTATTTTGTTGAAGACCGGAAGAAGACCGAGCAATACTTTAATTTAAGAATTTATGTTCATATTACCTCTGACGACAAGATTTCTGCTGGATAGGTAATTAATCCCAGCTCGATAACAGTCAGTAGTAGATAAGCAATTAATTGTACCACAACAGTGATACTGTTTGTCTGAAACATTACAAACACGTTTTTGGTATGTACATGACAATACAAATTCGTTTCAAAACTTTTAAATATATACAGTGTGTCCCCTAACTATATGGACCTAACTATACCTATAATGGACGTAATTTTTTATTTCTCTAGAATAAGTCATTCTTAGATGAAATGAGAGATTGAAAATTTGTGGAATTATATTGTTGGACACGATCGTCTCGACTTAAATTTTAGATCAGTTCTATGTTACATTACCCTATACTTAACATGTGTCATTTTTGAGATATTCATTATTTTCATTAAAAAATGACTGCTGCAGGGTTACTTTAAATTACTTATATACTTATATACTATATCCCCTGTGACCGTTGGAAGAAAGTTGCCCGGCAAAATTATTGTGAAGGTAACGTATTATCGATACATCGGCAGAACTCTTCTAAAAGTTATACAGTTGTTCAAATTATAAGATCGAAGTTGAATTCGAGAAAAGTAATAAAAGTCGATTTGTTCAAATAGCAAACATACGAATACATTTCTGAATTCTATGGAAAATTTTTGATCAACTTAGTGTACAATGTCCTATACCAAAATAGTAAAAACCTACTGAAATCAATTTTTAAACATCACACTAGAAATTGCAAATATTGGCAAATCTAGATTGCGTTTGAAGACAACTGAACAATTTGGAATAAACAGAACTTTATAAAACAAGTTTTTTTTATGTCATTTTTCATTATTATTAATTTAGTATTTATAAAATTATAACCCTACAATAAAACACAATATCAAAAATAAAACTAAATCATAAAATAAATTTAATTTTCAGTCACTCTTCAAAAACGTTGCTGTTTTCCGCTAAACATGCTTCAATTCTTTGTTGGTATGATATTATTGTTGGTGGCGTCCCTGATAGAGTTAGCACATAACCCATTAAAAGCAGTTCAATCTCTATCCTCATGCTCTAATTATCAGTCATTGGGTCCTCAACAATTGGGTATTTCACATGGACGGTGCTCCAGCGCAGTAACCGTTCGGGCTTGCTTAACGAGTTCTTCGACGATCGGTGGATTGCGCTTAATGTGCCAGACAAATATCCAAGGCCCCTGACTTGACGCTAATGGATTTTTTCATTTGGGGAGGTATTAAAGACGTGGTTTATGAAGACCCAATAATTGTAAGGAGAATATGAAAGATAGAGTTCGCACTGCTTTCAATGGGGTATGTGCTAAAAAATGACCTAAAAAACTTGTTTAATAAGGTTCTGTTTATTCCAAATTCTTCAGTTGTTTCAAAAGCAGATTGAAATTAGATTTGGCAACGTTTGCAATTTCTACTGCGAGGTTTAAAAATTGATTTCAGTAGGTGCAAGTACATTTTAGGTATAGGAGATTGTACACAAAGTTAATCTAAAATTTTCCATAGAATTGAGACATGTATTCATATGTTAGGGCTGCCATTTGAAAAATTCGACTTTCAGTACTTTTCTCGCTTCCAACTTTGATCTTATAATTTGAACACCTTATGACTTTTAGAAGAGTTGTACCGATGTGCCGATAATACGTTACCTTCACAACAATTTTGCCACACAACTATTTTCCAACGGTCACAACGGATAATTTATAAGTAATTGAAAGTAATTCTGCAGCTCTCATTATTTAATGAAAGTAATGAATATCTCAAAAATGACACATGTTAGGTATGTTAGGTAAGATTTCAAAAATGCGATAAAATATAAAAGAATATAAAAAAATATAAAATATAAAAGTTGACATCATTTCCGGTGTAACGGAAAATAACCGAAAACTAAAAATATTATAACTATAATATCAACTGAGACAATCGTCTCCAACAATATAAGTCTACAAATTTTCAATCTCGCATTTCATTTGGTTCTCCATATACTTCTAATGGTAACCCATCGTGAGAGACCCTGTATATAAATAGTAGAACATAAAAACTAATGGAACAGTTCAGAGCGACATTTTGTATATAAAAAATGGAAATGAAAATGAAAAACGGAGAAATGGCAATTACAACAATTACTCCACCCACTACTTGGGGAAATATTTACATTATATTACACATTATTTCCCTAATACATATAAACTCAGCACAGCATGCACCCGTTGTTGCCTACAGGTGCATTAAATTTTTAACTTATTGCCCACTAAATTAAGGAAATATTCATGTAGAGGCTCTATCCATCAGTGCGTCGTATTCGTTTAAAGTAAACGGAAGAAAAAGTAAATTCAAGTAATTAAAAGTAGTTATACAATGTACAATGTTTTGGAAAACAGCATTAACCCACCTTATAGCATTAATTGATACTTACCGTGATCATAACGAATAAAATACTAACGAGATATATTTCGATATTGAGCACAATGGGCAACATCAAAGTAGACCATAAAGTTTCAAGTTTGGAGCAGTAATCAAGTAAAGCTCTATAGAAGTTGGTCAATTTTATGAATTCATCTATAATTATTCTCCTTCCAGGCTCAGCATGTAAGACATCAGAGAAAAAATTAACGATTGTCTTCTCAAAATGTCCACTGTAATATTGGTAAATTACTATGTATAACTTCTCACATAACTTACCCTTCAGAAGCCGTACTTGAAGTCATTTACATCAGTCAGGCTAATGTCTCTTTGAAGTGAAATTACTATATTCTTTGGAATTCCACACTTTATCATAGCTGTGTAACAAATATATGAATATTCATGTGCTAAAAAATAATATTAACGACAGAATATTAATAAACCAGTAAACAAATCAAATATATCGAAAATAATTCGAAAAGTTCTTAAATATATTTGACTATAACACGGCATTCTGTTATTTTTTTCTTTCATGGAGGCAGTGTGCATATAGCTAGGGAAAAAGCTTAGTGACGGTGTGATGGTATGGTATGGGTATGGTATGGTAGAGTTGGGTCGTTTGACATCTGCGTCTTTCAATATACTTTGACCTAAAAGATCTTTTGGATTTCCCCCATACATTACAGTCCATCGATATGGAGTCTTTTCACGAAGTCAGTTATTGTTCGAGGACTAAGCTGTGGCAGCTCTGCTGGTTCAATGATGGCGGCTCCTAAGTGTTTTTTTTTGTCTTGTGCGCATTAGAGCATCAGATTTGCACAATAGGTGTACTGTCGCGAGGGAACTCCCGCAGAGTCTACAGTCTGCGTTGTTTGCCCGTCAAATCTTTGTGAGATGATATTTCAGTGGACAATGTCCTGTAAGAACACCTGTAATCAGTCGCAGGTCTGCTTTGTGTAACTGGAGTTACTGTCTGGCCTTGGCGGCGGAGAAGGTTATGGTAGGCTTAGCTTGTCTCATGCCAGGGCATGTTTCCAGGTAAGCTCGTTTAGCTTTATCTTCCCCGTTTTGTACCATCTTCCTGATGTGGCTCGTTGTGATACCGCAACAGGGTTCAATTACGTAGAAGGGAGTCTTAGGGCCTTCTCTGGCTATAGGATGTGACGGTGTGATAGTAAACGCTGTGAGAGTACCTCCGGGGACACTAAGTCGGCCACCCTACAGGTGTCGGAAACCACGAAATTTGCCTTGCTCACCAAAAAGATCCTGAAGGTCGGATCGGCGGAAGGATTGGAAGCAAATACAAGGTGCTGACCTGCTACAATGTAGGGAAAAGTAGGATATAAGGCAGCGATTCCCAAACTGTGCGCCGCGGTGTCTTCATAAGGGCGCCGCGAAATATTGTAAAAGTTTCATCATTCCAAGTGCCTTTGTCTAATAAGTAATAGCGCAGTCGGAGAATACTTCTGGCCAGCTGGCAGACCTCACGAGGCTGTGCTATGAAACTGTCTTGTATCAAGTCCAACCAATTCCAGGCTTCTGGTTGACCTAGTCAGTAACGGCGACCAAGGCAGTAATAGATGTGAGGAAGGGATACCAGGCATCTGGTGCTCGCCGGTGACTCATCAAACAGGGCCTTCGGAAGTTGTGCCATCATGAGGACTTAACGATCTGATATCTAGTATATCCAAATTAAGGCAAGTGCAGATAGACGCTATAGCCCACATGACGTCTACACCGTTTTTGATGTGGAGGTACGCTATCGCGCGTATGTGAGTAATGAGAAGCCGCTGAGAGATGACATGTGGAAGAGTTCTCAGCGTAAGCGTGCTCGACGGCGCACCCATCCTCCGATGAAAGGGTAACCTTTCTAATTTCGATGGGCACGGATAACGCGTTAGCGTTCCGGGCGGTGACTCGTCAAACGTGGATTCCGAAAGGTTCCCGACACGACTACTTGGAGTAAGCCAAGGCTGTGGGATGCACTAACTCTTCGGTGTACGCCCCTAGAACCACCGGGGGCTACCCTATACCATGGTTCCTATGATGTGGGTCAATGGCCGCCCTTCTACGGTGTGTACAGATGTTGAGTAGAGGTTCACAAAAGCGGCCTCGCCGGCGACTCGTCCAAAGGTGTCGGGGAAGCCCGATTAACACGAGTACCGAGGGGAAGGAGGGCCCCCATGGCTGATCTGTGCTTACGAGGTCTTATCTGTATCATGGGAGCCTGCGTGTGATTTACAAATGCCAGTCATGGCCTCTTTCAACTCGAGACGGACTCTCGGGGGCAGACACGTTTCCTAGGTGGTGTACCATGGATGCTGTATGGCGAAAGCTGGGTCAGCGAGCCGACCCCTATGGGGCTGCGGTCCTTATTCATGTTGGAGAATACGTCAAATGGCGGAGGATATAATTGACAATTTTCTAATAATTTACAAAATATGTTTGAATGCTCATAAAAGTTTATTTGACATTAAATATTTTATTATGTGCATCCATGTGGGCTTTGAGGGAGAATAATTAATTAATGTGTCATCAAAAAAAAAATTAAAAAATTCGAATGTTAAAGAAAATATAAACTTTACGCCTCCTGCGGAGACCTAAATATTTTTCAATCCGGCCAATTTTGTTTGTAGTATATGTGGGTCCATGGAGACAACTTTTTATCAACTTGAATTTTGAATGTCAAAAATAACGTTTTTCAATACACACTACTATTCATAGACAAGCGCTTGCGTCAAAGTGTCTAAGTCCTCTACTGAATTAGGTGTTGTAATGTGTGGTGAATTTAATAAAATATTGTCCATTGAAACAGAGGTTTAAAAGAAATCTGTGGGAGGATATGGGAGTCGAACATTCTTCTTTACGTTATAATTATATTGCTCTCTCGAGGTAATGTTTTATCAAGTACCTTTGAATTGCAGCCAGACATTTTTATTTTGCTTAAACAAGATTAATACAAATAAGCAAAATATTTTTTGGTTCCGATTTTTTAATTAAATTGGTATATTTATGCAATGTTTTTGAAAATCTGAATTTCCTAAATGTCTCTCTGCAGGAAAAAAAAACATACACCTTTTGAAATCAACTGCAATCTTCTATATAAAAAACGTGTATATATAATAAATTATGGATAAGAAAATTGAATGAAGGTGCAGACAAAGATTGTTTCTTAATATTACAGCAATTTTTGACATCAAATGATTATTTATTTATTTAATCTAAAAGTCCATGTACCGTTAGGTGTTGACTGTATTCTTTACAAAACATTTCACATGTGACATTGCAATAATTTTTATATTGTGTCACTTATTATATTTTTCCAAGTTCTCCTGTCTTGTGCCAATCTTCTCACATCATTCCATTGGATGTTTCGTTCTTCTGTCGCTCGCCGCACCTGTTCTTTCTATCTCATTTGTGGGCGCCCTACCGCGTTTCCTCTGGGCACTCTAGCTTCGAAAATCTGTCGTTGTCGTTCCTCAATTACCATCTGTATTGGTTTCGTGTGCAGTTGTTGTATCACGGTCTCATTTCTTACTCTATCCATTTTTGTGATACCTTGAATTATCCTCAAAAATCTTATTTCCATTGCCGTGATCCTGCTCTTATTTCTCTTTGTAATTGTCCATGACTTGCTTCCAAATATTAGCGATTACTTTTTGGTAGACTTGGGTTTTATAGTAGATGGAATATTTCTCCTTCCCAGGAAAGTGTTTCTGAGCGTGTAGTAATCTTCCGGCCTTTCCCAATTTCTCCGTTAGTGCTTTTTCCATGCTACCGTTATGCTCCACCACTGTGCCTAGGTACTTATAGCTTTGCAATGCTCTAAAGGGGTTCCTTCTAGTTCGATGTTATGTTTCAGTCTGGTACATCATTAGATTTTGTTGTAATGTCTTTGCCGATTCTGCCACTAGTACCATGTCATCTGCAAACATTAGTTCTTAAACTGTTATTGCGTTCATCTTCCATAATGCTACATTCATGTTTCTGCAGCTTGCTTTGCTCTTTTTTATGGCGTCGTCAATAATTACTGAGAGCAATGGAGTCAGTACACATCCTTGTTTTAAGCCTATTTTTGCTTCAAATTCTGTGGATTTGTGATTATGGGTTCTTACTTTATTTCTGTTATCCTTGTATACGACTTTTATAACTTCGATCATTCCTATAGTGACTTCTCTTCTTTTCAAACTTTCCCAAACATCTCTTCTTCTAACTCTGCCAAAAGCTTTCTTAAGATCTATGAAGCAAATGTGCATACCTTTTCCCTTTCTGGGTAGTAGTTCCGTTAGCTGTCTTATGAATACTAGATCCTGTGTGCTTCTTCCCCTTCTAAACCCGTATTTTGTATCTTCTAATGTTGGTGCCACCCACACCTTGTCTCAATCCCGTCTCCATTATTCTTGCAAATACGTATGCTTGTCAACGTAATGCCTCTGTAATTTGAGCAGTCCTTCGCGTCTGCCTTCTTAAATATCAGCATAATGATTCCTCTGTTCCAATCTGTAGGTATTTCTCTTTCTACTAGTATGTTATTTAATATACTTAGAAATACATTTGTTCCAGTATCACCCATATTGAGGAGAAGTTATCACAGCTAAATATCTGCTTAGAAAAATATTTTCCAAATGAAAATTTGATGATTGTGTGTATTCAAAATCCATTTAACACTAAACTTACTTCTGCAGAAGGGAATCTTATCGAAAATAAAATTTGGTAGCAGTTCGAAAACAACATTTGTCATCATGGAGTTGACTGGAATTTGGAATCATGGAGTTGCGGATTTTACACTTCGTATTTGTGCGAAGCAGGGTTTTTTGGCAGCCGCTGTAGTAAAAAAGCAAGTATAGACGTTGAAGCGGAAATGATGGTGGCCGTGACAAGTTTAATTCCAGGTTTTGAGAAAATGTGCAGTGCTTAGCAGGCTCATCAATCACATTAATTATAAATAAATACTAATTAAATTTTATATTAATAAAGTTAAAAAAATAATAAAGATTCACCGTTGTTATTTATTTTTATCTCTTACTAGTAGCAGTCCTTTTACTTAGACTCGGGCGCCATGGAAGTATTTCACTTGAAAAAGGACGCCGCGATTAGGAAAAGTTTGGGAACCACTGACAAAAGTCAAAGGACTGCAAAGAGAAATCATCCTGCCCGGTGTGCAGAAAGGCCGGCCACAGGATACACACTGACAGGTGCCGTAAGTATCAAAATGCCATACTAGTGTTGGCAAAACATCGATAGTTTTCGCTAGGTGCCGCTATCCAAGCCTTTCGATAGTTTTTAATATATCGATAGTTTTGTTTTTGAAAAAACAATAAATATTTTGTTTCTGTTTTTGTGAATACATTGTATATTATTATTATTAGACTAAGATATACCTATTGGTTGGCATTTACATAGTAGAATAGGCTCACTCTGCTATTAAAGCTGCCTTCTTTCACCTGCTGCGCGCTCAAAGCGACAATGAAAGATTCTGAGGAACAATACCGGGTAACCCACGGCATAGGTACTTACGTTTATTTTTTTTTTGTTTATAAAGCTGGACGAACTAAATTTGGGAATAGTGTTACTAGATAAAAATTGCCATTCTTGGGGATACTCTAGAGGTTAATATGACTTCCGGTTTTTCCGGAAATGGCGTCATCATTGAAATTTTAAATGGCACCCTATATTCTTTGTGTGATATTTTCAATCAGGATGACATTCTGAACACAAAAATATATCGATCGCCAATTATTATCACCAAGGCAACGTAAAAATAACTTTTTTGTGTTTATCTAGGTGGCTAGCAGTTGGTGAAAATAGGCGAAAATTGTCAAATAAACACTAACTGATTAGATTTTGGCCGACATTGCATTACTGGCGCCCTCTACCGTGATTTATTTGGTTTTTGGTCAGTGAGTATTTTTTTTTTCACAGGTACCCAATGGCCACACCCTGATTATTTGATAGAAAACATCTTTCCGATTACAATCATACCAAATACTTGATATTTTATTGAAATTCTTTGCGTACAACCGGTGTTGGAAGCACGGAAATCGAAAAAAATATTGACCTAATGATCTAAGTCAGGGCCCAAGTCAAAGTCATTCAATGGACTACTCGAAGGAAGTACCCTTATTATGCGAGGAAAAACATTTTACCGACACAATGATACCAAATCCTCGATATTTTGCTGATAATGCGTGAAAATGACGTTTAAGGGTACTTCCTTCGAGTAGTCCATTGACTTTGACTTGTGCCCTGACTTAAATCATTAGCTCAATACTTATTTCGATTTCCTTGCTTCTAACAACACTTTAACGTTAAGAATTTCCATAAAATATCAAGTATTTGGTATCATTGTAATCGGAAAGATGTTTTCTATCGAATAATCAGGATGTGGCCATTGGATACCCGTGAAAACAATTAGTCACTGGCCAAAAACCAATTAAATCACGCTAAAGGGCACCAGTGGTGCAATGTCGGCCAAAATCGATTTAGTTAGTGTTTATTTGACAATTTTCGACTATTTTCACCAATTCCTAGCCACCTAGATTAATACACAAAAAAGTAATTTCTGCGTTGTTTGGGTGATAAAAATTGACGATCGATATGTTTTTGTGTACAGAATGTCATCCTGATTGACACAAAGATCACACAAAGAATATAGGGTGCCATTTAAAATTTCAGTGATGACGTCATTTCAGGAAAAACTGGAAGTCATATTAACCTCAAGAGTATCCAGAAGATGGCATATTTTGTCTATTAACAATTCCCAAATTTCATTCGTCCAGCTTTATAGACAACAAAAATAAACGGGAGTACGTATGGGTTGGGTCACCAGGTATGTAACAAATTTCTCTCATAGTGCCATTCATATGTGGAATGGTGAGAAAATTTAATGCAATGCTTTCAAAGCAAGATCTAAATGACTTGAAGAAAGAATGAATTAATAATTGCTTGACAGCAATACAAAAAAAGGTTGTACCCCTATAAAATGCGAGTTTCAGTATTATTTTTGGTTTTATTATCGATGTATTAAATAATTTTTAAAAATTATTATGTAGATCTTGGTGACCTCGCAAAGACGCGGATGCCTTTATGCAAAAATTAATGTGAAATTATTGAAACAATCACAAAAATGAAAAGAAATCTAAAATTTTGCAAAACGCTTGTACTGGAATAATTCCTGATTAACCAGACTACCTAGATTAAAAAAGAACAAGAAAAAATTAAAACCAACATAACGAAAGTTTTAAATGAAAATCTTCGTCAACTTGAACAACTTTTCGATTACTTCTTTTATTTGCTAACAATAAAGCTTTGTTTCGTGGGCGCAAGAAACATATTATAATTACCAAGTAGATGGAATTGGCCTGCTGCAGAATATGTGAGTGCTACCCAACTCAAATCCATAACGGCACAGTTAAGTGTCATGAATACTTGAGTTATTCCCTGAATGAAATATGTCAGTTCATACGCTGGTGATTCGCTGGTTTTGTATGGATACCATAATGGTAATGGTAGTGCTCTATAAGCATATATAATTAGAGATTAGTAGAAACACATAAAAAATAAAAAAATATGTAGAAATGTCTTTTACGACTCTCAAAACCTTTTATTATTCTCAGACAACAATCAATATCAATTAACAAAATTTCAAATCTGTGTGTATTTACAGTGTGTCCCCCCGATTGACCTAACTATACCTATATAATACCTATAATGGACGTAATTTTTAATTTCTCGAGAAAAGGTCATTGTTTATAAAGAGTTTTGGATGTCCTAAAAAGTCGGAAGCCATTGTTAATATTTTGATTTAACATACAGGATGGTTAGAAAACACGAAAATCTTAAATTGGCCGAAGAGCATACTATCGGTTTTTAGGAATTTGAACAAAAATGTTATATCTAAAAGTTGTTTTATATTTAAATTTATGCTAAGTTTTATATTTTATTTATTTTTAACAATTTATTTAATTTAACAAAACATGTTCACATTTTCCACATGTTCCCCTCCTTAAGCTACACATTTTTCGAGTCTTCTCATAAACTCCCGATATACCAAATCAATTGTTTCTTCATTTTTTTCGTCGAATGCTTCCCTCATTTTTTTATTTTAGAATGTCTACATTATTATGAAAATTATTGGCATACATTTTCTGTTTTAAATAACACCACAGAAAAAAACAAGCACCGTTAAATCAGGTGAACGTGGTGGCCATCCTAGGACCATCCTAAGCCATCCTGGACATATCTTTGTAATAACACCAACAAAGATTATTATTATTATTATTTTTATAGGGCCGAATCATCCAATCCACTTATTTGAAAAATGTCTGTTCAACCAATCCCTGACTTGATATGCGCTATGAGCAAGACAACCGTCGTGTTGATAGCGTAGTGAACACCTGAGGTGTAAGTTGATTTCGTCCAAAAGTAGGGAGCAAAAAATTTTCCAACATATCAAAATAAGTGTTTTGGTTTGCAGTACCGACAAAAAGTATGGCCCAATTATTTTCTTGTAATAAATCCAACACCAAATGTTCACACTTTTTTATGGTTTTGAGAATTGGTTGTAATACGGAATTGTGGAATAATAATAAATGCATTTATTAAGCAGAAATAAACAATACAATCTAAACAAAGCAACAATAAGAAATGAATATGCATACTAGTCCAGGTCTACGTACATACGCAGTTTTCATCAACGCAGTTTTTAAGTGCTCTTCACTGTTTTTTAAAACTGTGTTTTCTTTGTTTTAATTAATTAATTAATTTTTTACTTTGCCTTCCTCCTGGTTTTTCTATTTTGTTTGCTCGCGACTTCTCGGTCGGGTTTGGCGGGTAGTGCCGGTTTCTATCTGGTTCTCGCACCGCCAGGTGTTAGGCTTGCACGTTGTACCGACCATTTCCTTTTGGCGAGTCAGCATGTCACTTTGGTGCCATTCGTTCCGTTTATTAGTGTTGAATTGGTGTTTAACGATGTTCGAACTTTTGTGCCTGTGTTGGATGTAGTTTGAATTGCTCGACTGATGTACCGACTGTTGTCAAGTTCATCTAATTCACCATTTTTGTAGGTTTTATAGTGTGTAAGTCTTTATTGTTAAATAAATCTTTTGTTTTTTTCTGATTGTAATTGGTTTTGCACATTGCAGTATTGTCTGAAGAAGCTTTGAAAATTAAAGTAAAACGTAACAATTTAAAAAAATGTGTTATTATTGAATGGTCGAACCATCCAAGTTTATTTTTTTGTTAGCAAAATGGGCGTAATGAGGCCTAGGTGCTGTGGGAATTGTCCCACCATCCAAGATAACCATATTCCATCCATAAATTCAAGAATGTCATAAATTAGTTGCTGGGAATAATTTCCACTTTCGTGTATACACATTTCACATACATTTTAGGTAAAATTATAGGGTTCGTTGCTTTCGATTCCTTCAACACTTTGAGTAGTACGCAATGACGCAAATAATGTTAATTAATACAATTCACAAGTCATTTTTACTTAAAAAATTCGTAATCTAGTCAAAGTATAAATTACCTTACCCTTTTGATTTTGCCAAGAACAACGGCGCATACGTAAAAATGCCTACTCCGGAACAACCTGCAATACAATAAAATACCGTAATGGTATAAATTTTTTTCTCATATATCTCGAATAGTTTGTCGTCCAAAAGCGTTTCCGTTTTCTGTTTGAAGATCTTCTGGATTGTTAATATAACATCTAACACCGTGCCCTCCCGTAGATAGTATATATAGAGAAGCCTTACAACCAATCCGCCATATACAGCTGAAACCAAATCATTACACATAAATGCATAACGACATAATTTTCCTTTAGCAATGACAATGTGTACTGCGCATGAACAAATGAAGTTTAATAAATATAGGTGATAAATAATAATAATAACTGAAAATGTTTAACAACATACTTTCTCAAAGTAATAACGTATTTTTTATTTTAATGTGTTTGGCTCAGTAACTCAGATGGGAGAACAACAGGTTATTCTTAAGAATTACAAAATAACTAATAAAGAGCTAAATAATTTAAAAATCTAAATTCTTAGAAAGTAAAATATATTATCATAATAAGTAAAGGGCATTCTTAACAAATAAATATGTTTTCAATCTTTTAAGTATTTCATAAACTGCGATAGTGCATTCTTAAATACGCCATCATCATTATACAGGGTCTCCCACGACGAGCTGCCATTAGAAGTACATGGAGAACCAAATTAAACGGGAGATTGAAAATGTGTGAACTTATATTGTCGGACACGATCGTCTCAACTAAAATATTTTGTGTTTTCGGTTACTTCCGGCTACACCGGAAATGACGTCAACTTTTATATTTCAAACAGAACACCCTATATTTTATGCATTTTTGAAATTTTCATTAAATTTTTGATCAATTTTATGTTACATTCCCTATACCTAACATGTGTCATTTTTGAGATATTCATATTTTTCATTAAAAAATCACAGCTGCACGGTTACTTTCAATTACTTATAATTTATCCCCAGTGACAGTTGGAAAGAAGCTGTCCGGTAAAATTGTTGTGAAGCTAACGTATTATCGACTCATCGGTAGAACTCTTCTAAAAGTTGTTCAGGGTGTTCAAATTATAAGATCAAACTTGACTTCGAGAAAAGTACTATAGGTAAGTCGATTTTTTCAAATGGCAACTCTAACATATGAATATATTTCTTAATTCTATGAAAAACATTGTGTCCATTGTCCTTTACCTAAAATGTACTTGTACCTATCGAAATAGATTTTTAAACATCACAGTAGAAATTGCAAACATTGCCAAATCTAGATTGCTTTTGAAAACAACTGAACAATTCGGAATACATAGAACTTTATTAACCAAGTTTAATTCACTGTAGCAGTAAGAGGCTTGCTCAACGAGATCGATGATCGGTGGATTGCGCTTAATGGGCCATACAAATATCCACGGCGTCCCCCCGGCTTGACGCCAATGGATTTTTTTCATTTGGGGAGCTATTAAAGACGTAGTTTATGAGGACCCAATAATTTTAGTAATAAGGAGAACATGAAAGATAGAGTTCGAGCTGCTTTCAATGGGTTATGTGCTAACTCAATCAGGGACGCCACCAACAATAATATGTTAAAAAGAATTGAAGCATGTTTGGCGGAAACGGCAATGTTTTTGAACAATTACTGAAATTGAATTAAGCAGTTTTTTTATTTAACTTTACCATTTTGTTTTATTTTTAATATTGTGTTTTATTGTAGGTTTATAATTTTATAAATACTAAATTAGTTATAACGAAAAATGACCTAAAACCTTGTAAAATTAAGTTCTGTTTATTCCGAAGTGTTCAGTTGTTTTCAAAAGCAATCTAGATTTGGCAATGTTTGCAATTTCTACTATGGGTGTTTAAAGACCGATTTCAGTAGGTACAAGTACATTTATGTATCGGACGTTGTACACAAAGTTGATATACAATTTTCCATAGAATTGAGAAATGCATTCATATGTTAGGGTTGCCATTTGAAAAATCGACTTTTAGTACTTTTCTCGAATTCAACTTTGATCTTATAATTTTAACACCCTGAATAACTTTTAGAAGAGTTCTACCGATGTGTCGATAATACATAACCTTCACACCAATTTTAATAATAATCTTCATTTGTCATTGATCCTTGTAGATATAGACAATTGTCAATATACAAAATAAGCACAAAAAAGTATAAATTAGTACAGATCAGCGCAGAAAACCAATACAAAAACGACAAATTAAATTTACACAGTTTAAAGTGAGTTGGAGCAAGTGTTGTAGTCATCAATATTATAAAATTCTCCTTCCAGATGCGCGTGCAGCGCGCTCTTGAATTGTTTCTGACTATCAATACGCATCAAATCCGAAGGCAATGCGTTGTAAACCCTGATCATAATATACAAGGGCCCGGCTTCAAAGGCAGACGTGGTATGTTGAGGAATTGCTAGACGCGAAGAATTGCGGGTCTGAAGTGAGCCGGATATGTCACCGTTCGTTGAAAACACAAATGTATTGAAATTTCCTCTACAAAATAATAAGAGGCCGTAAATATACAAGCAAGGCAATGTTAGAAAATGTCCCCTACAAGATTCACGATGGTCCAGGCGTTGCACACATCTAGCGAATCGCTTCTGCAACCTAAACAGTCTCACTGAATGTGTCGACGCACCCCAAAGAATTATTCCGTACCCCAGCACAGACTCGACACAGGCAAAGTAATATTGTCTCATGTGCCTATGCTGACATTATACCGGAGTTTGTAGATTGAAAAATATAACTTATTTAATTTTTTACCGGTGTAGTCAATGTGCGTCTCCCACTTCAGCGACTCCTGCAGGTATACTCCCAGAAATTTCACGTCCATACTACGCGGCATAGACCTCCCCTCGGACCTAACTAGCAGCGGAACCCTGGATGAATCCAAAGAAAAATGCAAGACTGCTGTTTTTGCCATTCAAAATTAAATTATTAGCGCTGGACGCACCGCACGGGTTGTCATAGCTGATAGCTGGACACACTGTTGGCTTTGATGATCAGTGTCCTATCATCTGCAAATTGAAACAATTTGCCCATGTATAGATAAGCTGACAAATCGTTGACGTACATCAAGAATAGCAGTGGGCCAAGGATCGACCCCTGGGGAACACCCACTTCCATCAAAGATGATAGATCGGAACACGCGCCGGGCACCCGAACCCTCTGACGTCTGTGCTGCTCAATCAGCCAGAAACCCTGACTCCATACGAGGAGAGCTTGTTCAGGAGGATGCTGTGGTCCACCGTGTCGAATGCCCTGGATAAATCAAAGAAGATTGCTGCTATATGACGTCTCGCATCAACGTGTCAGAAAATCTCAGTAATCGAACCAAAGAGAGCCTTTTCACAAGGCGAACCCGGCAGAAAACCAAACTGATTGGAGAAATAAGGTTATGGTCTGGATTCTTCTCTGGATTCTGGATTTGTCGGGAAGGCAGCTATAAACCCGCAGCACTTGGGCCACAGTAGGCCCCCTGTACTAACTTCCCCAAGACGGTAGGCTTAGCCGTCCAGCCAACGCACTTTTGTGGCGAAGGTAAGACTGTACCAGGCTCCGCCGTCCTGATTCCGCTCGTTCCAGCCTCTATAACTCCAAATATGGAGTACTTAAGTTCTTGAAGGGTCTCGCAGTCACATAATGTATGTCGTGCTGACTCTTCTTCTTTTCCGCATCCTCTGCAGATGTCCGTATTACTGTAGCCTAGGGTGTACATGTGCTTTAGAAGATGGCACCTCCTGTTAGTAATCCAGTGACTAGTCGTAGATTCTTCCTAGACATCCTCATATATAGGGCAGTCCTCTTAGCGTTGGGGTAGCCAAGCATTTCTTTCGCTTGACGACTGCCTGGTAATTTATTCCAGTGGTCTAGGAACTTTCTCTCAGTTTCTTTCCTTACTAATCCTGTAAGTGCTGACATTGTTAGAGCGAGGTAAGGTTCTGGCGAGCATGGCTTACTGCCGGCTGGTTTGCGTGCTAGCTTGTACGATCTCTCTTGCCCAACCTCTCCTGTGTGCCCCTTTACCCAGCAGACCGTCACATCATGCCTGCAGGCCGCCTCACAGAGGGACTCGTGGCAGCCCATTAGCAGAGGTGATGCAAGTCGGTTCCGTCCGAGTGCCAGCACTGCTTGTCTGCTATCGTGGTTATTATGACTTTCTTGTCTCTTATTGACTGTGCTGTGGTTGCTGCAAGGGTTATTCCATACAGCTCCGTCTGGATGACGGATGTATTTACCCAACGGTTCTGAAATGTTTATTTCGGGGTTGCCGCAATATACTCCTGCCCCCGATCCTAGGGAGTTTTTAGAACCATCGGTCCATATCTGCATCATGGTACAATCCTGATTTTCCGGGGCACAGGTAGATATATTTTAGGGCCTATCAAAGATGAAATGTACGGGGCCAACATCAACCCGACTTGCCAGCATCGGTTGTTGTTTGCAAGCTTCTGTCAGATGACGTTATGCTTTGTTCCCGCACCTTGTTGACCAGTGCGTGTCTAAGGGTTGCAGTCGAATCATCGCTGTTAGCGTCACCCCGTCAACAAAGAAAGGAAGGGGCGGTAAACAGAGAATGTTGTCCAGTGCTGCCGTTGGAGTTGTTGTCATAGCACCTGTCACGCTTAGGCATGCCAGACATTGGATTCTTTGTAGTTGCATGCAGGCTGTAGTGTTCCTGTGTTTGGGCCACCATACTGCTGCTGCATAGCTGAGTATGGGGCGTATTACTTCGGTGTAGATCCAAAGGATTATTTTTGGAGACAGGCCCCAAGTTCTTCCCACGGCTCTTCTACACTGGGCAAGCGCCATACATGATTTTTTGATTTTTTTCTCTAAGTGATACCTCCATGTCAATGCCTTGTCAATAAATACACCCAGGTTATGGTCACGGAAGATAGAGTCTATGTTTAAATTTGGTAAAGTTTCGTATTTTTGGGCTAATCAATTATCTGAAAAGAAATTTAAGCTATCATTTTTCATTTTTAAGTTATCCACAAAAAACTAAAATTTTAAGATATCGTTTTTAATTTTTTATTCAAAACCAAATGTAGCTAGACATTTGAAACAAAAACATTCTTTTTAACAAGGAATACAATGTCATTTTTTAATTTGAAATAACATCAAAGATGGCGGCGTAACCATGGCCAACTTTTGCTTTTCTTATGGGTGCCATATTGAATTTTGGCATTTTCCGATGCTCGTGTTTTTTCCGCAATGTATAACATGTTACCATTCTTTTTTAAAATAATGGTGGACAGGATCGACAGGGGCCCACTGCAGTCCGCAAAAAAAAGTTTTATGGATCGAAAATGATAATCAACAATACTATTCTTTTTTTCTCAACGCATGTAACACTTTATACATACAGAACCATCTAGTATCTAATATTAAAACTAATATAATCCTTCGGAACGCAACTGGACTTCATTCACGTTGGGGGAATCCCCTATTCGTTGTGTGCGTTCTGTAAGCTTCCGTAGCGACTAGCGTGATAATAATTTGTAGCGTAATAATTCCGAAACTTTCGAAATACGTTAATTACAATATGTGAGTTTTGCGATTGTAAGGTAAATTTAAAAAGTTTTGGTGTGCTCCGTGTTTGAAGACTTACGATTTTCACATACACCAAAAGTATTTAAAAAATTCGGAACGCAGCGAGTAGGCGGACTGTTTATGTCGTTTTACGTTGAGGAAATCCCCGATTTGTAGGATGCTATCACCGTATAGATATATACAAGTAGCAGCGTAACGTGTCGGCTCCTTTGATGTCGGCGTCCCAACTTTTCAGAAATGTGGAAGGGTCACGTGATAGAGTCCAGCCTTGGTTCGTTAAAGGTTACTAGATGGCGCCACCAGAGGCGGTTTACCCATAAGGCAATGAGGCACGTGCCCATGGGCCCCGGGCCTTGGGGGGCCCCCGACCAAGACATGTTTCCATAGCGTTTTAAAGATTACTGTCTTCTACAAATATATAAATATATTTAATATTTTTATTATTGTTTTTTCCTAAACATTGGTTACGTTTTCTTACAAATAAGTTTTGAAAGCGCGCTTCCTACCGTACCCATTAAATAACCTCCTTCTTTACCTAGCTCGGGTTCTAATGCTGAATATTTAAGGAGAAAGAAAAATGTGTACCCATTAAATAACCTCCTTCTTTACCTAGCTCGGGTTCTAATGCTGAATATTTAAGGAGAAAGAAAAATGTGTACTCAATGATTATAATGTACACGAAAGTGCTTTACAAACGGTGACCGATCGTGTTTTCCAAATAATGACCCTACTGAGTGGAATAATTGTGAGCAAGAACAGCTTATTCAATATTTTATTCAAAAAGGTTAAATTCCACAAAATATTGATTTTGATGATAGTGAAGCGATAAAGTCTACCAACCAAATAATTGGATGAGTTCAACGGTTCATTTCAAAACATTTTTTCAAACGGAAAATTCTCAATGGCAAAGAAATTGATCTTTCCTGGTTAGTTTTTCACCAAAGACAAAAATGGTGTATTGCGGGTTTTGCAAGTTGTTTTCTTCGAGTTGTGACCAACTAATAGTTGGCTTTAATGACTGGAAAACCCCAGGAATTAGCCTTTCAACCCATGAAAAAAGCGCGTCTCGTTCAAAATCACTTATGAGTTGGTCCATTCGATCTACCAAAAGGGGTTGGATACGCTTTATATAAAAAATGGCCCAGTCATTTTTTGGGATTATCCAAAAACTGTATAAGTTTGCATCTGGATCAACCTACAGATGGAATTTATTAGAGGAACAAATTCGCTTAAATAATGTAAGCGAAAATCTACCTTTTATGGTTAATCCCTGTCCGGCACCAGAGGTCTGCGCGATTTGATGCAGTTAGATCTTTAAATTCGAATTATGTCTCTATCATAAAATTTTTAAAAATGTTAGCGGAAGATACTGAATAAAACTGCGACACAAGAAGTGATGCAGCAATTATTTTGTAGAAATTAGGAGAGAGAAATTAAGAAAGGTGAATAACATATTCCAAAGAGAAACATTAATATTGAAAGACGTAGCAGATCATTTAAAACGCTTAATAGGATATCGTAAACAAATAGGTACGAGAAAATTTTGACGAATATGAATTGAAAGGAAAATACATTTTGGAATCCATCAAAAATTTGAATGAAGTGGATCTGGGTCTACCGACAAGTTAACAAACGCAAAGTAAAAGCAAAGTTTTGCGCAGATGAATCTGATTCCACATACCAGTATAATATTTCGGCAAAAGAACGATTCAAAATTGAAAAATATTTAACTATTTACGACAGTCTAATCGCAGAAATGGTAAAGCGTTCTGATGTCTACGAAATAAATACGCTAACTTTTCCTTTCTGTTTGAATATTCGAATTTGAATATACAACGCAAACAACAAGCCGCTAAAGAACTAGCAGCTAAATATCGAAACGATCTGGAAGATCTTTTTGCAAAATGAATTAATACAATTTCATCAACATGTCGCGCTTTAGATCAAAGAAAATAGCAATACGGAAACAAATATCGTGGACATATTTAAGCAAATTTTAGTCATGAAATGCTATCCAAATGTGAGCATCGCATTTCGATTATATTTGACATTGGCTTGCGGAGTATGTGAAGGTGAACGATCTTTTTCTAAGATGGGATTAATAAAAAATCAAAAGAGGGCGGTATGTGCCAGGAATGTTTAAATGCTTTATCATTAATTTCTTTCGAACATGAGTTTGCCAAAAATATAAAGTTTGATGACGTTATAAATAATTTAAAATTTGCAAATTCTAAAATTCGCCAAATAAATTTGTAAGAACATAATTTATTATTTGTAAACCATTATAACTGTTATTACTTATTGAAGTATTATTATTATAAAACTGTTTTTCGTTACCACGAAAAAAAAATTTGGGGGCCCCCAAATATAATTTGCCTAGGGGCCCCGACCATCCTTAATCCGCCTCTGCTCACGATGCTCCGCCAGCAAAGCCGGAAAAAAACTTGTCGCGAAACAACTCGGCAACCAGCGATTGCTCCTCCACCGAACCATCATCAACCGCAAGCCTGATTAACGTATCAGCTTATGTCCTCCCCGCCATGTTCTTTACAATATTCCAAACGGTCTTCGTTCTACATGTTGACGATACAACCCTAAAGTCATTATATTTTCCCGGACAACTTTTTCAAACGGTCACAGAGGATAATTTAAAAGTAATTGAAAGCAACCGTGCAGCTGTCATTTTTTTAATGAAAAATATGAATAATTCAAAAATGACACATGCTAGGGAATGTAACATAAAATTGATCTAAAATTTAATGAAGATTGCGAAAATGCAATAAAATACAGGCTGTTCCACTTGAAATATAAAAGTTGACGTCATTTCCGGTGTACCCGGAAGTAACCGAAAACTCAAAATATTGTAGTTGAGACGATCGTGTCCAACAATTTAAGTCCACAAATTTTCAACTTTTATTTCATTTGGTTGTCCATATACATCTTATGGCAGCTCGTCGTGGGAGACCCTGTATACATATGTCCTCTGAATATGTACTTATTAAATTTATGGTGCAGATTTCAGTTTTTTTGAGATGTTATTTTAAAATAACGTAGTTTCCTATTTATTTTTCTAACATTATTGAAGATTCCGACTCCATATCATCAAAAAAGTACAATAATTCCGAATGTCTTCTGATATATCTACCTGCTATATAGTTTTAACAAGAAGAAACGTAACGTGTCAATATCTGATCCTCAAAGTTTAGACGAAAGAAACCATGTTGCGAGTGAAGCTTATATTATATAAATAAAAGCCGAAGAACTTCGTTTGATGGTGTATTTTTGATATAACAATTTATACAACAATTTATAACAGTGGACTGTATTATCGAGTCGAGGAGATGTACTTCTTCTTATCTTGAACTTTCAAGACCGTCTGGTGATCGTACGCCACCACTGAAGCCGGTCACTATCACAGATAATGGCGCCCTCTGCGGAGAGAGAACCAACCAACACATCGCATATACCCGGCTAATCATAAGTTTGTTGGCAACGCCAACAAACTTTATGAAATAACAAACAGCTAGAAACTTGAATGACTTTTGAATATACAGGGTTTGTTACACTGCCGTTTTTACGGAATGTGTTGAAGGGTTTATGCTCTGCTACTGTCGCCGCTTTCAAGTTTCTCAGGTCTTGCACACAGGTTGAATTCTTACTGGTTGGTTGCGCCCCCCCGTGATTTTGCATGGGTAGCTTGAGTTTGGAACGTGTTTCCGCTATCCGCCGTCAGATGGCGCTTCCTGTACCTCTTGGGCGATTTATCGATTTATTGCGTAACTTTTCGACGCGACGACGTAGAGCGACGATTTTTGTTTTATGGTGACGAGGAAAAATTCAGCTCTACATCAAGTCATCGTTCGTGGAATTTGGTTCACTATTAACAGAGTTTGAATAAAGTTGCGTATTTGAGTAGGGCTAGTTTTTATGCGGGGTTCGAGACAGTGTATTTTCCCATTCATTTCTCCTGTTTTCTCTTAATCTACTGTTCATTTTTTTTCTGCTCATAATGACTGGTTCCTTTTGATTAAAGTCGCTCTAATTGCCTTTTTGCGAAGTTTTTGGTCCGGTTAAAGTGGGGAGCGAGGCTATATATAGATCCGCATTTGGTCCCTCTGGATTGTTGAGTCTTGGTTGTTAGACGAATCGCTGTCAGTCAACTTTATCCTGGAGTCTACGTGAAGCTGTGTGGAAGTGACTTGGAGTTACTCGTTTGTTTGGTGCCTTGCTGGTGTACGAAGTATCTCTCGCTGTATGCGGAACCATCCTTCCCAAGCTGAGAAGTTTTAACCATTGTAGTGTGTTATATGGTTGGAACCCCGTCGCCTTTTGTGCGGATTTAGTACGTAGATTACTGTTGAATTCACGGTTAAGCCCGCTCAAGATCTTAGGGTGAGTCTCTGGTTCGTTTATTACTTTGAGAATTGGTTCCTTATTGCGGGGAATATTTTTAGGCTTCATCGTCGGATATTTATTCATCATCGGATATTTATTCATCGTCGGATATTTATTCTACGTCTGGTGGCGTTTAAAACCAGTTTGAAGTTGAGTTTGGGGACTTGGGTTACTATTTTATTTGTTTAAATGAAACATGGCTTGACGACTCTGAAGTTGAACTCGTACAATTAAGTAATTATAATGTTGTATCATATTATAGCCGAAAAATTAGTAGAGGCGGAGGGACTGCTATATGGGCCAGGCCCAATCTCACTGTCGAAAATGTGAATGAATATTGTATTGAAAAGGATTTTGAAATTTGCTGTTTGAAGTGGACAACAAACGAAAATGTTTTCTTAATATTTAATATATATCGCTCACCTAGTGGAAACTATAAGGTGTTTGTTGATAATATGGAAATAGTCCTAAATAAATTCCAAACCACAAACGCTGTGATGGTTGTTGCTGGGGATTTCAATATAGATTTTCTATCGGGTTCCACTGAAAAACAGATATTGCTGTCGTCGTACGAGTCATTTAATATACGCTCAGTAAACTTATTATACATTATACACGATATGGTAATGGACGGTGCTCCCAAATTGATAATATATTCACAAATTATGATAACTTTAGTGTATCTGCACAAGATACTTGTCTTTCTGATCACAGATTTCTCTCGCTCTTGACGAACGTAGACTGGCTTCATGATGGGGGACGCGCTGAGGCACCAATTGTGGAGAGGAGGCTGTTCAATGGGGTTAACAGGCACAATTTTGCTCAAGTTTTGCGGGAGGAAACATGGAATGAGGTTTATTCTGAAAAAGATTATAATAATCAATTCACCAAGTTCATGAATATCATTTTATTTAAGTTTAACAACTGTTTCCCTCTGCGTAAAGTGCATAACAACAAGAAAACAAATAACCGTAACTGGGTAGATAATAATATAAAAAAATCAAGTAAAGACCTGAAGGATTTGTATATTTTGAAGTTACAGTATCCGACACTACATGAAATATACACGAAGAAAAAACACCAGCATAAATTACTTTGCGACACTAAAAGAAAGGAATATTATAACTCTAAAATTGGCTCTTCTTCTAATAAATCTAAAACAGCATGGACAATTATTAGGTCGTTAACTAAGAGACCCCCAAAGCAAAAAACAAATAATCTGTCCCTGAACATAAATGATGCTGTAATTGATCACCCGATAAGCATATGCAACGAGTTTAATAATTTTTTTATTAATGAACCACAAAACTTCGTGAACAATAAATCTTTGGCTACAGATATATATCGAACCAAGAATAATTCTTCAAGCATGTATCTCCTGGAATACTCAGAGATAGAGATGTTAACCATCTTCAGTAAATTAAAAAATAAATTTTCATGTGGCCCGGACGAAATCCCCACAATTCTCATCCGAGAGTACAAAACACTCATCGTAAAGCCAATTACGTATCTTATCAATAAATCTTTTAGCCTGGGCACATTTCCTAAAGTTTTGAAACAGTCTTTAGTACAACCGATCTATAAAAAAGGTGATAGGACCTCAATCAAGAACTACAGGCCGATAACCCTTACCAACTCTTTCTCTAAATTGTTCGAATATGCATATTTAAACAGGTTGGAATCCTTTTTAAATCGGTATCAGATCCTGCATGAGAACCAACATGGCTTTCGCCCAAATAAATCCACAACAACCGCGATTCTTCAATTTTATAACAACATCCTCTCCAGTCTGGAGGCCAGGCAGTATCCGGTCGGCATCTTTTGCGATCTGTCCAAGGCCTTTGACTGTGTACCACACAAACTATTACTAAATAAAATTAACAACTACGGGATAAGAGGACCTGCTGCTGACTGGATTTCTTCATATCTCACAGGTCGCAGCCAATATGTGGAGGTTGCCTTTGGGCGTGATGGGGTGCGGACTGCGAGATCCTCTGTACTTCCGGTCATGCTTGGGGTGCCGCAGGGCTCAATTTTGGGCCCTGTACTGTTTTCTTTATTTGCCAATGATATAATCAGCTTTCTGGCAGATTATTTTATGGTCATTTATGCTGATGACATATCGGTTGTAGTATCAACTCCAACCCTACACTCAACCGAGCAGTCTTGTCAGTTGCTTGCTGATGGCTTGATGAAGTGGTTTCGCTCGAACGGTCTTCACTTGAATATCGAGAAGACATGTGCCTTGATTTTCCATACTGGGCGATGGTCCGTTGCCCCGAGCTTTTCTGTTGATCTGGACGGTCGTCCGCTTTCGATGCACAGTGATCTGTCTTTCCTTGGGGTGAAGCTCTCGGATTCACTATCGTGGGAGAAGCATGTTGGTTCTGTCGTCAGCAAGCTGAATTCGGTAGCCTATCAGTTGCGTACTTTGCGCGGTGTGGTGGACATTGGTGTATTGAGGAGTTTTTACTTTGCGGAGGTTCAGTCCAGATTAACATATGCTATCATTTTTTGGGGAGCCTCCTCATTCACGAGTCGGGTTTTTGTAGCTCAGAAACGCTTGATTCGAGTTTTTGTGGGTGCCTCACCGCGTCAGTCATGTCGGCCTATCTTTAAGGAACTTCAAATTATGCCTCTGTGCTGCCTTTATATTTATGATATTTCTAAATACATTTACAAAAGTCAGTTGCACGTAAACAAGCGCTCAGAACATAAGTATGAGACAAGATGTAGAGATCTTCTCAGGGAAAGAACGAACTTGAGCGTCTCCGATAAATCCCCGAATATACTTGGAATAAAAATATTTAATAAACTTCCTGAGGAAATCAAGAATAAAAACTTTAATCAGTTTAAATGTAAGGTTAAGAGTCTCCTTTTGAGTTCCATGTTTTATGATTTAAATGAATACTTTGGTTTCTCTTTTGATACTTGAAATTGTGTTATTTTATTGGCATTTAATTTTTATTTTTTCATGTACTTCGAGTCATAGAATTTAATAGATTTATTTACTTGTAATACTGTGTATTTTGACATGTCCTATAATTTTGTAATTTCTTTGGGATGAATAAATATTATTATTATTATTATTATTATTATTATTATTATTATCCTTTTCTGTGGTGTCTTCGTCTGGGGACGTTTTCGTCTTTGGATCGGAGGACAACCCTTTCGATCGGAGGACCAGTTTCGTGGAGTGATAACTTTGGCACGACTTGATCGAGTGGATCTAGCGGACTGGGTGGCGTCCTGGAGTGGAGCGTCGGAAGCTGCGGAGAGTTTGCCTTGCTAGGACTGCGGGTGTCTTCGTGGGACGGGGACATTCCTTCGCTGCCGAGGTCAAGGTTTGACTTATATTTATATCTCCACCGGGCCCCTGCGTGGCCCTCGCCCTTGACGCAGTGCTGCCGGAAGTTTATTCGTGTCGTAATTAATTGTATTTTTCTTTCATTGTATAATTTACTTTGGGTGAGCCGTTCACCACTATCGTGTCTTTGTCCGGAAGGTTTCTAACCTCACCTACCCCAACAAACAGCTGTTGCGGTGGACCGTTGTTGTGCGGATGCTGCAACGGTAGCTAGCCTCCCTCAACCTCGTTAACAATTGTTTGATTTGATTTAATTTGATTTAATTTAATTTAATTTAATTTAATTAGATAGGGTTATCTTATCTTTGTCTTTTCTAAATTTACTTGGTTGTTTATATTTGATAAACGTTGAGGTTAGGTTAGTCGGGTGAAGGTGTACCGGCAAAGTATTTCTGTAAGGTTTGAGAATTTTAATTTACAATTTAATTTTGAATTTGAATTGTCCTGGTCATTTGGGACAATAATTTATTTAATATTGCCTTATTTTAATTTATTAATTTCATCCATTTTGACACTATTGTTAATCAAATTCCCAACGCTTTTCGGTCGGATTCATTTAATTTAATTTTACGTCTGGAGGAATATTATCCCAGATACGGCGGTGAATTTCGTGCTTGGCCAAGAACGTGTTCGTCGGTTGTCGCATTTATCTTTCGGGTTTGTTTTTTTTTTTTTCAGGTTAATTATCGGCACTAACGTTGCCGAAGCGTTGCTATTTGATATTTTGGTTTGTAATGTAAGAAGCAGACCAATTTCCATTTTTTTAAATATACCATTCTGTATATTTTCCCTAGGCCCCTTCGCCTTTTTAAAGAAAAAAAAAAACGGTGTGGCCAGGCGCATGACTTTATCATACAATATATAAAATTAATAGTTTAGCTGCATGAGATTCTATTTGATCGAGATCGATCGTGTCTGCATTAAAACTTAGTTAGCCAGGATTTGACAGATATTTTGATAATATTGACAGTAGCCATTGTCAAAAAACCAGCGTTTGACACTGTCAGAATGAAAATAATTGTTAAATCCTGGCTAAGTTTGAATGCAGACACGATCTCAGAATTTGCAGAATGTAATACAGCTCATACAGCTAAACCATAATTTTACCAAAAAATGTCATAGACATATATTATTGAAAATTTCCTCTACTCTAATTTATTATTTAACCATTTTTTTTGACAAAATTTCAGAAAAGTCGATATAAATTATACAAATTAATTTATTAGTTAACTATTTTGACGAAATTACACAAATAGCAGCTAATTTGCAAAACCCTTGAAATTTTTTTAGAGGAAACATCCAGTTCCTTTTGAACCAAAAGCTTTTCAGCTCTAAGTTTGATCATAAAACTTCTAAATATGAACTTTTGTCCCGATACCTTTAGTAGTTTCTCCGGAATCGTCGCCACAAAAATCGGGTACACACACGCACAGACATTTTTTGTACCTTGGTCAAAAACGATCAGGGTCCTATTGCCGCTAAAATCTCAATTTTATTTTCGGCACGATTACAATACGTTATCATAGTGCGTATGATAAAGTAAAAAAATCTGATGTGGCCAGGCACATGACTTTATCATACAATATATAAAATTAATAGTTTAGCAGCATGAGAATCTATTCTATTGAGATAAATCGTAGGTATTGCCAAAGCATCAGCATTTGGCACTACCTACACTACGTCATTAGAATAATAGTTATTTATGTCACAAATGCCGAAAGTACGGAATAGCGCGACGAGCGGTGATGCGGCGCGTCACCGAAGACGGAGTGTCGCCGTTGCATGTGAGCGAGTCGCGCTATCTAGTTTTTGGCAGGAGCGACATCAACGTTTATTGTGTTGCTTTTTAAGAAATACGTATTAAAAAAAATAAATAAAATATTTCTGTATAGTAAATGCTAGGTTGGTACCACATTGACGAAACGTCAAGTTTAAAG
Organism: Melinopterus prodromus; assembly: GCA_964023965.1. Taxonomy (NCBI): domain Eukaryota; kingdom Metazoa; phylum Arthropoda; class Insecta; order Coleoptera; family Scarabaeidae; genus Melinopterus; species Melinopterus prodromus. The sequence goes on from OZ030395.1 coordinate 27,907,480, forward strand.
GTGCGTTCCGATTGGTACGTAATGGTAGCTAATGGCGGTGGTAGAATACGAAATTATAGTATTTCTTATATTCGTGAGAATGACACATATTAGTTTGCATGTACATAAACATGAGTCACTAGCAATTTTCTATTAGAAATACTATAATGGCGTATGCTACCACTGCCATTATCACTAATGAAAACGCACCTTAAAAAGGTAATTCAAATTCTGACAGATTTATATTTGTTCATGACACATCCCTACC